>ML102866.1:42853-222388 GCA_003697995.1 Taxidea taxus jeffersonii
AACAAAGAAATGGAAAAATGTTCCATGCTCATGGATTGGAAGAACAAATATTGTGAAAATGTCTATGCTACCTAAAGCAATCTACACATTTAATGCAATCCCTAACAAAATCCCATCCATTTTTTTTCAAAGAAATGGAACAAATAATCCTAAAATTTATATGGAACCAGAAAAGACCTCAAACAGTCAAAGGAATATTGAAAAAGAAAGCCAAAGTTGGTGGCATCACAATTCTGGACTTCAAGCTCTATTACAAAGCTGTCATCATCAAGACAGTATGGTACTGACAAAAACAGACACATAGATCAATGGAATGGAATAGAGAGCCCAGAAATAGACCCTCTAGTCTATGGTCAACTAATCTTTGACAAAGCAGGAAAGAATGTCCAATGGAAAAAAGACAGCCTCTTCAACAGATGGGGTTGGGAAAATTGGACAGCCACATGCAGAAAAAATGAAACTGGACCATTTCCTTACACCACACACGAAAATAGACTCAAAATGGATGAAGGACTTCAATGTGAGAAAGGAATCCATCAAAATCCTTGAGGAGAGCACAGGCAGCAACCTCTTTGACCTCAGCTGCAGAAACCTCTTCCTAGGAATATGCCAAAGGCAAGGGAAGCAAGAGCAACAATGAACTATTGGGACTTCATCAAGATCAAAAGCTTTTGCACAACATAGGAAACAGTCAACAGAACCAAAGACAACTGACAAAATGGGAGAAGATATTTGCAAATGACATATCAGATAAAGGGCTAGTATCCGAAATCTATAAAGAGCTTAGCAAATTCAACACCCAAAGAACAAATAATTCAATCAAGAAATGGGCAGAGGACATGAACAAACACTTCTGCAAAGACATCCAGATGGCCTAGAGACACATGAAAAAGTGCTCCACATCACTGGGCATCAGGGAAATACAAATCAAAACCACAATGAGATACCACCTCACACCAGTCAGAATGGCTAAAATTAATAAGTCGGGAAATGACAGATGCTGGCGAGGATGAGGAGAAAGGGGAACACTCCTACACTGTTGGTGGGAATGCAAGCTGGTACAACCACTCTGGAAAAGAGCATGGAGGTTCCTCAAAAAGTTGAAAATAGAGCTACCTTACAACCCAGCAATTGCACTACTGGGTATTTATCCTAAAGATACAAACACAGTGAACCAAAGGGGTACGTGCATCCGAATGTTTATTGCAGCAATGTCCACAATAGCCAAACTATCGAAAGAACCTTGATGTCTATCAACAGATGAATGGATAAAGAAGAAGTGGTATATATATACAATGGAATACTATGCAGCCATCAAAAGAAATGAAATCTTGCCATTTGCAATGACAGGGATGGAACTAGAAGGTATTATGCTTAGTGAAATAAGTCAATCAGAGAAAGACAACTATCATATGATCTCCCTGATATGAGGAAGTGGAGATGCAACATGGGGGGCTTGGGGGGTAGGAAAAGAATAAATGAAACAAGATGAGATCGGGAGGGAGACAAACCATAAGATACTCTTAATGCCACAAAACAAACTGAGGGGGGCTGGGTGGAAGGGGGTAGGGAGAAGGTGGTGGGATTAACGACATTGGGGAGGGTATGTGCTATGTTGAGTGCTGTGAAGTATGCAAACCTGGCAATTTACAGACCTGTACCCCTGGGGCTAATAATACATTATATGTTTATAAAAAATTTTTAAAAAAGGATTTTACCATGTCCATCCACATATCCACCAACATCCCACAATTAACATTTCACTATACTTATTTATTACATATATATGCATGTTCTATCTGTCCACCCATTATTCCATCTTATTTCTGATCTATTACAAATTAAATGTCAGATATCACTGTAGTTTTCCATTAATAGCATACATATCCTCAGAGTTCAGTTACAATATTTTTTCTTTTGATGTTAAGTTTTATATACAATTGAAAGCACAGATCTTAAGTATACAGTACCTCAGTTTTTACAAAGACATGCACCTATTTAAGATACTGAAAATAAACTGGCAACTTGTTTTAGGTTTATGTAAAGATAAGAATCTTTTGTGTAACCCCAACATCAATATGCCACTAACCTAGAGTTCTTGCTAAAACCAAAACTTCTTTAAAGTGTCAGTTTTCCTTGTTAAACCATCTAACCTGCAGAAAATGCTTCCCCAGCTTTGCTTACCCTTAGGCTATTTACTTTTGAGAACTGCTTTGCCTAGCACAACATATTCTTATTTCCTTGTACCTTTTATTCAAGATCAACCTTCTTTCCTGAGTCATATAAAACCTTTGCTTATGGCCAGAAGGCAAGGAAGTCTTGCTTTCATAATGACCCTCCTACTAGCAGTAAATAAAGACTCTCTGTGTTTCCACTCTGGGGTGGGGGAGGGGACTTTACACCAGGGCATTTTGACAAATGGACATTAAATTCCTCGCCTTAGGTTACAAAATAGTACCAAATTATTACACACTGAGTGGAAATGCATTTCCAATTTGCTAAAACAAAGATAGATGATTGACAGTCTTAATTTGTCATTTTTTTAGTATTTTTATATTTTTTTATATTAACTCTCCTGTTAAATATTATAAACATTTATAAGCAGGAAAGAATACAGGAAGAGTACAGCACCATTCCTAAAGCAACAGGGGCTTTTTGCAAATTGAACTTTATCTTGATAAAAACCCTCTCTCAGAAATTAAAATAATCCTCAAATAGATATTTGAAGGTAAAAAGAAACTTCAAATGGGAAGTAAAGAATATATGAATATAATTATTGTATCATAGTTCTTTTTCAGCACCTGGATCAATCAACATCCAGCTCACAAAACAAGATTCTAATTACTTTAACCAGTAAGAGAGTTATTAGAAGGAGTTTGCTACTCACATAAGTTATAAAATATTTAAAGGACCAGACCCTTGGCTAAGCCTCAAAGATATTTCTCAAAATATAAAGAACCAGCTCAGTTCTAGTCTACCCTTGGTGATATACTGAAAACAAAAAGTCACCACAACCCCCAATGCTAATAAAGCAACTACTTCTTTACATCTAGGAATCTGAAGAATGGACACCGTAATTCCAATGCAAGGATTAAAAGGTCGTAATAAATAAGTTGGCACTGTAACTACTTCTGCCATTGCTGTTATTGTTTTTGCACACCTAAGAAGCACAGAAAATTGCCACATGTTTTCTCAAGCTCAAGCAAACAAACAAAAACCCAGGGTGGGTAACAGCCAACTTCTGTGGAAAGCCATCTAATTAGTGAAACTAGATCCCATTTACAACTAAACAGGTGTCAAGAACAGGCTGAGTGATCCAATCTATGTTATTATCATTGATGCTGTGACCTAGTTAAGACCAACTTGCTGTATATTTAAGGTTGTATACAGAAATATTCCATTTTTTTAACTAAGATAAAAGCGTCCTTCACAAATAAATTTTCTTATTTGAACAGGTCATATTCACATAATTTAAATGAATTTGAAATTAAATTGGAGAAGTGGATGGCAAAGCAAATGACAGATAACTAAAATTAGTGCTCCTTTTGAAGTGAAAAAATATATAAAGTAAAATAGGTTTCCAATGAATTGGTGTAACAAGAATCTATCTAGTACAGAGGCAAAACAGTTTCTATTAATTAAATTTAAAAAAATAAAAGAAATTGCATGAAACAACTGAACAAAAATAATCACACATTTCCCCAGAAGTTTCAGTTATATTCTTTGAAATCAGGTCTTCAAGATACTCCATGCTTATCCTTCCTTTTTAGAGTTAGCTGATGCCATTTGGCAGAAACTGAGAACAAAGGGGTTAACCCAATTTCAAGTTTGTCTTTGATGCACTCCCAAATCTCCTCCTGTGAGAAATGAAAGTGAATTTCCTTAAGTGGTTAAAGAGTGGAAATAGATCAGAGCAGTCAATAGCTGGCCTTGGTAAGAGGGTGGTTTAGCTTCTTTCTTCTTTAGAACAATGTATCTTGGTTATTATCAGTATCTTTTTGAAATAAAATGACCAGACTGATCTCTGAAGCAAATTCATCTTTCAACAAGTACAGTTTTTTCCAAAGAAAACTATTAATGAGAGATTATATGTTAATCACAATACCATAAAAGCTTTAAAGTTTACTAGAGAGGGTTCTTGTAATTTAGTACATTGTTTCATGTGCTTCTTTATTTAATACTAACAGAGGATAGAAAAGGCAACAAAATTGTCAAATCAAATTAATTATGCCGAGTTATAATTGGAAAATACCCATGAATATTTCACAGTAGAAAGAAAACTTCTGTTTTGCTTCTGAAACTTATATTTATCAGATTTCTCATAAAAATGTTTCCTATTAGGTATGAATGAAAGTGTACACAATACCCAAAGAGTCCCTAAAGACTATTTAACACAATATTTTTCAAATATGACCTCTCTTTATCTCAAAAGAAGCTTGGACAGCATGGTAGGTCATTATTCCCAGCAGAGCATATTTTGGTGCAAACCACCTTGATGGCAGTTAAGGCACACTACTGCCCTATTAGTCACTATCATAGTGCCTGATTTTTTCATGTTAGCTCACATAGCAAATAACTTCAAAAACATGCAACAATTGGAACAATTATAGTACCATCAACATTTATTTATTTAAAAAACTCAAATGAAGATTTTTAAGGACAACAATAGTAGGGTAGTTGCTGCATTCCCTATATCCCTTCAACTAGTATAGTACAACCAAAACCTACAGGAAAATCTACAACTAAACTAGAGTACAAGGTATCTCTATGAACTCTAAAGCATGAGCAAATGATGAAAAGCCACTGGCAGTTACAATACCCCTATGGCAATGGTATCTGTTTAGGAGGAAACAGCACTAAGGCAACTGGGCTTCCTTTGGCATGAAAATAGGATTTTAGTTTCCATACATTAGAACACTTAAAGTATGTCTAGATCCAAGAGTTCTTTGGTATACTTTAAAATGTTTAACCTTGGAAAATGCTAGGGAATCACCTTGTTATTTTGAAAGATAATAAGTAAATGTCAAAATATCTAGCATATTATTGTGTTCTCTTCATGCATTGTACTTCATGGAACCAGATGATGTGAACTATTTCAATTCTTAAAAGCAGTACAGCTAACAAAAGAATAAACCATGACAGAATTACACCATTACTATTTTGCAACCACAATGAAGAAATCAATCTACATAATAATTACTATTTTAAAACATTGTAAAAGAAAAATAACATTACTTGCTTTTTAAAATATGTCACCTATAAAGTATTCTTGACTCTCACTTCCCCCCAAAAGCATACCTTAGTTTCATCCAAACTCTTTGTCTATATATATATATATATATATCCATATATATATATGGAACAGAGGAAATACTTTATGCTACTACATAGATACTATCAGAATTAGATTATGAGTAGTTTCACAAGATAAATGACCTAGAAAATTTTCTGTAAAACTTTGATCTACAATCCAAGAGGCTAAGGATACACACAGCAGGATAAATACAACAAAAATATAAACTGCACCTACCATAATCACACTCAAACTCAAGGACAAATTCTCAAGAGCAATCAAAGAGGTTAAAAACACGTTACACACACAGGAAAACAATTATAAGAATAATGGCTTACTTCTCATAACTTTGGATGCCAGAGGCAAACAAAGGATACTTTTTCAAAGTTCATGAGTGGAGTTGGGGCGGGGGTGGTGAAGAAGGTAGATAATTCAGAATGCTATATACAGTGAATCAATCTTTCAAAAATAAAGGTGAAAGACATTTTATGATAAGAAAAGCTAATGGTTCTACACTATGAGAAATGTTAAAGTTCTTCAAGCTTAAAAGAAAAATTTACTAGGTGGAAACTCATATCTATTGGAAAAATGCAGGATTTCACAAATTATAAAGATATGGATAATTTTTTTATTTTCTTTTCTTCAATTCATTAAAAGCAACTGAACCATTTTTTTTAGAAGTTATACTGTGGGGTACATTATATATTAAGAAGTGAAATATGTGACAATAATAGTATTAAGTATAGTAAAGGGTACATGAGAATTGCATTGCAATAAATTTCTTAGATTCTACCTGGAGTGGTATAATATTAATTCTCAGTAGATTGTGATAAATTAAAGAAATATGTTTTAGTTTCTAGATCAGCCACTAGAAAAGATACAAAAAGTCATTCTAAAAAGCAAATTGCAAGAATAACATGGAATGCACAAACAACTAAAAAAAAAAAAGGAAAGAAAAGATATAAAAGTGGGGCAAAGAACAAAAAAAAGCAGACATAGAAAGAGGAAACAGAAACAATTGTATTAAACATAAAGAACTACTCACTCAGATTTAAAGTAAAACAATACCAAATTGGCCTATATTACATGCACAGATAGATTAAATGTAAAAAGAGGAAAAAAAATAGACCATACAAAGTATACGCATAAGACAGTTACTGCCTCTATTAATATCAGAAGAGAAAAATGGACTTTAAGGCATTAGAGAAAGAGATAATGTCATCTATTAAAGACTATTTTTTTAGAAAAACAATGCAAAATGAGCATGTGTTTAATAATTGAGTCATAAGATATATATATAAAATAATAGAATCAAAGAAATAGAGAAGATAAAAATATTGAGGTTTTAACACTTCTCTTTTAGTAACTGATAAAACAATTCTATACACACACAAAAACTCAAGCATTTATGCTTTTGAACAACACTGTCAACATGAACTACATTAAATTTATAAGACAATACTCTCACTACTGCAGAATATATATTCTTTTCTAGTGTACATGGAGCATTTATTAAGCTATACTAAAATGGGGGCCATAAAACTAGACTCAAATTTCAAAATAATGGAACCTTGCAAACTGTTGTTCTTTGTCCACAATGAGATTAAATTAAAAATCAATAACAGGGGTTCCTGGGTGGCCCAGTTGTTAAGTATCTGCCCTGGGCTCAGGTCATGATCCCAGGGTTCTGGGACTGAGCTCCGCATTGGCTCCCTGCTCAGCTGGAAGCCTGCTTCTCCCTCTCCCATTCCCCCTGCTTGTGTTCCCTCTCTCGCTGTGTTTCTGTCAAGTAAATAAATACTTTTTAAAAAATCGATAATAACAAACTTTAAAAAACATCAAATCTTTGAAAATTAAACAAAGCACATATAAGTAAACTATTTGTTCTTAAAAAGAAACTCAAGAAAATTAGAAACTATTTTTAAAATAAAAATGAAAAGTAAACTTATCAAAATGTGTGAGATGCATTGATGAAGCACCTAGGAAGCAAATCTATCATTCAAATACCTACATTAGAAAAAAAAGTATTAAAATCAATGTACCAACCTCTGTATTAAGAAGCTAAAAGAATTATTTGATTGATCTGAACATTTTAAGAAAAATAATTTGAAAAAAAAGATTCAACATCCAATCATGATAGAACCACTCAGCCAAAAATAATTGAAGAAAATCTTCTCAACCTGAATAAAAGCACTTGTGAAAAACTTACAGCTAACATCATACTTAACAATGAAACATTTTTCCTCTGAAAGAGGAAAAAAGGCAAAGATGTCTTCTCTCAGGGCTCCCACTCAACATTGTCCTTGTTAGCACCAGAATGTAAGAAAAATAAATAAAGGGTACAATGACTGAAAAGGAGAAAAGACAAGTCTTTCCCTAAAGAAGGCATGATAGAGGATAGATAGATAGATACATACATACATAGTACAGATAGATATAATCATATGAAATGTATAAGTATCTGTAGAATTAAAAAATAAATTAAGACAAATTATAAGGAAAAGGTCTATAAAGAAAAATCTGTTTTATTTCTATATACTGGTGTATATAGGAACTAAGGAGAAAATTCAGTTTAAAAAATACACTTTGTAATAACATAAATACCCAGAAATATTTAGAAATTATTTTTATTTTTTTAAAGATTTTATTCATTTATTTGACAGAGAGAGAGATCACAAATAGGCAGGGAGGCAGGCAGAGAGAGGGGGAAGCAGGCTCCTTGCTGAGCAGAGAGCCTGATGCAGAGCTCGATCTCAGAACCCTGAGATCATGACCTGAGCCAAAGGCAGAGGCTTAACCCACTGAGCCACCCAGGCACCCCAAGAAATATTTTTTTAAAAAACATGCAAGTTCTCCACATTTAAAAGTTCAAAAACATTACTGAGAGAAATTAAGGAAAACAGGTGGATAAATAGATATAATATCATAGACAGGAAAATGTATGTCAACAGTGTTAAAATGTCAATTATCTCAAAATCAAGCTATAGAGTCTATGCAATCCCAGCCAAAATAACAACATGTTTTTGAAGAAAATGACAAAATGTTTATAAAATGTATACAAAAATGAGAAACACCTAGAATAGCCAGAAAACTTGACAGAAAAAAAATAGAAAGTTTGTTTCCAGATTTTGACTCTCCATAAGGCTACAATAATTAGGGAACTGTGTGACTGATAGAAATAGACACCACAATTAATAGAAAAAAATGGAGAGTCCAGAAATTAACCCACATGAAACATAAACACTGACAGAGTCACCAGAGAAATTCAATTTGGAAAGAAATATATTTCAAAACCTACTGCTATGGATGAACAATGATAAAGTAATCCTTTATCATTACTGTATAGCATAAAAAAATACTAATTTGGAATTTCCACAGATCTGATAGTAAAAGTTTAAATTTTAAATTTTCATATAATAGAATATCTTTCATGTCTTTTAGCAACCTGTGATTTCTCAGAGACTGTAAGAAACACTAACTATATACACAAAAATATATCAACCAAGCATCAACAAAAATTTAATTATTTTCTCATCAAATAATACCATTATAAAAACAAAAAGCAAGCCACAAATTGGGAAAAACACTTCCATATCTCTAGTTGGCATAATTCTTACAAAGGACTTATATCCCAACATGTAATTTGATATAGAACACAGAACTACATACATATGTAATATTATATATTTAATATAGTACTATACTAGGCTATATTACAGTGTATATTATACTTATACTATGTTATAGTATGCATTGTACTTTATATTATGCTTTATATAATGTATAATACATTATATTATATTAACACCCATATATGTATTTATATATATGTAATCCTATTTATATTATACCCTACTGTGGTATATATTTTATATCTTTTGTTTAATATATAGTGTCTATATTTTAATATATATTATATATTGTATATCATATAAAATTGATATATAAGAAATATAACCTTCTATATATCAAAAATGAAAAGCCAAAAACCCAATTCGATTTGGACATAATGTGAAGGAAATGAGATGTTTCTACATTGCTAATGAGAACAAAAAGTAAAAAATCCACACTGACAGGTTTTTTTTAAGATTTTATTTATTTATTTTAGAGAGAGAGAAACAGAGAGAGAGCACACACAAGTGGGGCCAGGAGCAAAAGGAGAGGGAAAGAATCTCAAGCAGACTCCACATCGAGCATGGAGCCCAACACAGGACGTGATATCATAGCCCATGAGATCGTGACCTAAACTGAAATCAAGAGTCAGGTGCTCAACAAACTGAGCCACCCAGGTACCCCAACAGTTTTGTTTTTAAAATCAAATTTTATGACCAAACAATTCCAAGTATTTACCCAAGTAAAATGAAAGTATAAATACCAAAAAGTCATTTTACATGTATCATGTTTATGGAAGATTTATTATAGCAAAACATGAAAAAACAACTCGGATGTGCATCAATACTAGAAAGGAAAACAATGTGATATATTAATACAATGAAATATTACTCAGCAATAAAAAACATAATATGGGAAACATGGCTGAAGCTCATAAACATTTTGTTGAGAGAAATAATCTATCACAAAAGAAGACATTATGCATGGTAAACGTATCAATTTCTAGGTAAGAAATTCAATGTATTATGAAAAAATGAGAACAATGGGGTGATGGCAATTGACTAGTAGAAGGTACAAGGAAAGTTTCTGGGATCATGGAAATATACCTATTTTGACTGGGGTATTGTTTACAGGGATGTATATATTAATCAAAACTCAGAATTATCGGGGCACCTGGGTGGCTCAGTTGGTTAAGCGACTGCCTTCGGCTCAGGTCATGATCCTGGAGTCCCAGGATTGAGTCCCACATCGGGCTCCCAGCTCCATGGGGAGTCTGCTTCTCCCTCTGACCTTCTCCCCTCTCACGCTCTCTCTCTCTCTCTCTCTCTCAAATAAATAAATAAAAAATCTTTAAAAAAAAACAAAAAACAAAAAAAAAAAAACAAACTCAGAATTATCACAATATCTGTGTATTTTATTTTATATAAATGTTACTTCTTTTGGAAAAAGGTTAAGATATAGATTAACATTAAGAAGACATGCTATCACAATATATGATCCTTCTTTGTATTCAGATAAATAATGTTATAATCACTTATAAGACACCTTGAGGGGCACCTGGGTGGCTCAGTGTGTTAAGCCGCTGCCTTCGGCTCTGGTCATGATCTCGGGGTCCTGGGATCGAGCTCCGCATCAGGCTCTCTTCTCTGCTCATCAGGGAGCCTGCTTCTCTCTCTCTCTCTGCCTGTCTGTCTACTTGTGATCTCTTTCTGTCAAATAAATAAAATCTTTAAAAAAATAAAAAAGACACCTTGAAAAAAATGTGAATATTGAGCAAAAATTGGGAAATTACTGTGTGTGAAAGTTGTATTATGTTGTGATTTTTTTAAGTCCATCTATCTTAGGAAAATACTGACATATTTTTAGTAACTGATATTCTGATATTTGAGAAGACTCAGTGCATTGAAGAAAATAACAACAACAACAAAAAAGATATGCCAGGTATGGATACTGAACATTATGAGTACATTTTATTATACCATATAGTTTTATGCTTGAAAAGTTATATTTTTGAAGTATTCCTTATTGATTGTCCATATTTAGTGCAATTCTGTCAGTACAGATATTTAGAAGGTCCAATTATTTTCAAAGAATTTGTGATCCACATGAAACACCAAATAAGATTAAAGTCAACTGTATTTGTGCCAGTATCATGCTCTCTCAATGATCACAACTGTGTAATATAGTTTGAAGTCATGATGCTTCCAGCTTTAGTTTTCTTTTTCGACATTCCCTGGCTATTTTGGTTCTTTCCTATTTGCAAAAAAATTTTAGGATTTCTTATTCCAGCTCTGTGAAAAATGTTGATGGTATTTTGATAGGGATTGCATTGAATGTGTTGATTGCTCCAGGCAACATAGATATTTTAACAATATTTATTCTTCCAATCCATGAGCATGGAATATTTTTCCATCTCTTTGTGTCTTCCTCAATTTCTTCCATAAGTGTAGTGTTTTGTAGTTTTAGAGTACAGATCCTTTACCTATTTGGTTAGATTTATTCCTAGGTATCTTATAGTTTTTTACATAAATTTTTACATAAATGAGGTCAATTCCTTAATTTCTCTTTCTTCAGTCACATTATTAGTGTATAGAAACACAATTGATTTCTGTGCATTGATTTTGTATCATGCCATGTTGCTGAATTGTTGTATGACTTCTAGCAATTTTGGGGTGGAGTCTTTTGGGTTTTCCACATAAAGTATCAAGTCATCTGTGAAGACTGAGAGTTTGACTTCTTTGCCAGTTTAAATGCAATTTATTTCTTTTTGTTTTCTGATTGCTGAGGCTAGGACTTCTGGTACTTTGTTGAGAGACAGTAGTGAGAGTGAGCATTTCTGTCATGTTCCTGACCTTAGTAGAAAAGCTCTCAGTTTTTCCCATTGAGAATAATATTCATCGTGGACTTTTTATAGATGGCTTTTATGATGTTGAGGTATGTTCCCTCTATCCCTACACTGTGAAGAATTTTAATCAAGAAAGGATGCTCTACAATGTCCACAATAGCCAAACTATGGAAAGTGCCTAGATATCTATCAACATATGGTTCATACATACAATGGAATATTACTCAGCCATCAGAAAGGATAAGTATTTACAGCAACATGGATGGAACTTGAGGGCTATTAAGTTTCAGACTTAATATTTTGCCTTAGCCTAGCCCTGCCAATAGGGAACCAGCTAAGGACAGGCCCTACATTGTTCATCATTGCACACACTTTGCCTAAGACTGACTTTGTTCAGGATTCATACTCCATAACATGACCCAATGAAAAACAAACAACAGTGAGGCCCTGAGGGGTGGGCGGAATGCATGAGAGGGGAAATAATTGTTTTTAATAAAAGGAGGCACCAGGATGGAAAGGCTATGGAGAAAAACCTGTACTGTAAACAAATGGAGGAAATTAGGTCTTGGGAGTAAAGGAAATCAGCCATTAGTACTGAAGTCAGTATCTGGAGTTTTCCCTTTGTCCTCATTCAGAGCTATGTTTGCTCAGCAGACAGACACTAGCCCTGATGCAGAAAACATTGTATAAAAAATAATTCCTCCAACCAATTTATTGTAACATGCTGAGAAGCCATGAGTGGGTTAAAGGTGCCCCAAGATTGTAAACAACTGTTCATGGGATCATTGAACAAATCTCAAATATTAACATGTCCTGTTTTGCCATTACATAAAAAAACATTGTGAAACCTTGTTCTAATCTAAAACATATAAAGTTCCAAAGGAGACCTGGACAACTACTTCATCTTTTGCACTCTAAAGGGAAGTATCAGAGGCACTCATGCAAATGTGGCCAAGAAAGAATCAGCCCAAGTCCTATTCAGTTTTACTCTCCTTCGACAAGATGCATTAATTCAATTTTGGTTGCTGGAAATTAATGTATATACTCCTTTACCAACTTCTAGTTTGGTATCTAGTGCTTGTATTTGAGTGATTTCTCCAAGGAAAAATAAAATATATAAAAATCTCATATTGATAACAATTGTGTATTGTGTGAGAGTATTCCTATTTTTCATATTCTCCTGAGTAAGTGTGCCAGTCTTTCAGGACATCAGTGAAGTAAAGCCAAGCAAATCTACCAGCAATTCCTCATAACACTTTCTATCTACTATATTGTATACAAAAGCACCATACGAAAGGATATTGTAAGAAAATTGAACATATTATTATAGTTCTTATTTAATCTTTCTCTTTTGTCTCTTGCATCACTTTTTTTTTTTAAGAAGATTTTTTTTTTTTAAGATTTTATTTGTCAGAGAGGGAGAGGGAGCACAGGCAGACAGAGTGGCAGGCAGAGGCAGAGGGAGAAGCAGGCCCCCTGCCAAGCAAGGAGCCCGATGTGGGACTCGATCCTAGGACGCTGGGATCATGACCTGAGCTGAAGGCAGCTGCTTAACCAACTGAGCCACCCAGGCGTCCCTCTTGCATCACTTTTAAGCAAAACAGTAGAAGACACTACTGGTTGGTTGACTAATCCAATCTACAACCATCTTTTCCAAAGTTACCTTCTAAGTCTAAGGGTGCCCATGCAACTCTGTCCTGGCCAATGGGATGTACAAAGGCTTCATGGGGTGAGGCTTCCAGGGAGGTTTACAGGGGCAAATAAGTCTTATAGATGTTATGCCGTTTCATCCTTTGTTATTCTCCTGGATCAGGATGTCCTAAAAGATTTTGAAGATGAGGCAGGCATCTTACAATCACAGGAAAGAAAGCTATATTCAAAAGATATCAGAGAAAGAAATTTTAAGAGATCCCAAGTTCCTGATAGCACTTCCAAATATTTTATAAATTCCTCTACATATATATTTCAATTGTACACAGGAATAATTTAAAACAGATAGAAAATTCATTCTTTTAATTCCCAATAATCTATCCAAATTGTATTTTAATAGTCAAGGAATTTTATGAACTTTATTAAGCAGATTCTGTATTTTCACTCTGGAAAAGGAGTAGGATACTACCACTATTCGTTACTTATCAAATAGGTATCAATAAATTTTATACAATGGTTGTTACAAAGGGTTCTTTTATGTCATTATGTGTTTAATATTTTACCTTTTTTTTTTTTTTTTAAGATTTTACTTATTTAGGGACGCCTGGATGGCTCAGTTGGTTAAGCAGCTGCCTTCGGCTCAGGTCATGATCCCAGCGTCCTGGAATCGAGTCCCACATCGGGCTCCTTGCTTAGCAGGGAGCCTGCTTCTCCCTCTGCCTCTGCCTGCCACTCTGTCTGCCTGTGCTCACACTCTCTCTCCCACAAATAAATAAACAAATAAAATCTTTAAAAAAAAAAAAGATTTTACTTATTAATTTGAGAGAGAAAGAGTGAGAGAGAGATATGAGCCAGGGGGGAAGGGTAGAGGGAGAAGCAAACTCTCCACTGAGCAGAGAGCCCAATGTGGGTCTTGATCCTAGGATCCTGGGATCCTGACCTGAGCCAAAGGCAGACACTTAACCGTTTGAGCTACCCAGGTACCTAACATTTTACTTTTTAATTGATTTTGTAGATGGGCTCATTCTTCCATTACTGCTATTACTCCTGTCATGACATTTTCAGGGCATATATTTAACTACCTTATAAATTACAAAATAAAGCTTAGAACTAAAGGAAGCATTTTAGTCCAAGCAATTATTAACTCAGATGCTACTATTTTAGGTGAATTTTTGAGTTAAGGTAGTTTGACTGTTTTTCAGCCCACTCTACTTAACTACATTAAAATTAGTTTTAACAGTTGAGACTATAGCAATTTGCACATTCCCTTCCAACATAACAAATGGATTAAAGGGCAAATAAATAAGGACAAATGGATCAATTTATTTCTAATAACAAGATGCATGCAGAAGGTCACATTGCTTATGCACTTACTTATTATTTTTAAAATATACATTGAGATCTAATAAGGGCCAGGAAATATGTTCAGTTCAGGTAATGAAATTAAAAAGGAAAAATATCAAATATTATAAGAAACTATTTCAGGGCTATACATTTTTCCCCAAGGCCCATAAGTGTTGTAAAACCTGATAACACAATGTAAAAAAGGTGTTAAGACAGAGGTATACATTTTGTTCCATAAAGCTAAGGTGCTAGAGATAAAGAGAAGAGGCAGGAGTAGCAAGTGATACCATTGAGCAATCTTCCAAAAAAGTGACAAAAGCAATCTTGGTTTTTACTAGACTAAAACTGTCCTGAATTTATGGCTTAATAACTGTGTGTGCTCAACAAGGAAATTAATAAAATATCATATACAACCAGACAGACACAAAGAACCATTTTTAAAGATATACATGAATTAGAAGATATTGGGATCTAGTTAAAACAACATTTCTCACTAGTCACAATATTGTAGAGTTTATCATAATAGTTCTGGGTAGCACTCAAGTTGCACTGAGGTTCAATTAAGTTGATCACATTTTAACTGGTATTTGTAATTTTCTTCCCATTATCATGATATATTAATAGCAATAATACTATAAAATATTTTGAAATAGGTGGACTTAAACAGCACATTAAGGTACTCACATTAGAATATCATTTCCTGGGGTGCCTGGGTGGCTCAGTGGGTTAAGCCTCTGCCTTCGGTTCAGGTCATGATCCCAGGGTCCTGGGATCGAGCCCTGCATCGGGCTCTCTGCTTGGCAGGGAGCCTGCTTCCTTTCCTCTCTCTCTGCCTGCCTCTCTGCCTACTTGTGATCTCTATCAAATAAATAAAATCTTTAAAAAAAAAAAAAAGAATATCATTTCCTATATTTCCTCTTTATTGCTATTTATTTCCAAGTATGAACCAGATCATTGTTTGGTTAGCTTTGGACTTTATAATAACCATAGTTTAAGAAAAATTAGATGCAAAGTCTACCGAAATTTTTTTTGCTTGACTTAAAGATTTTTTTCTGATAGGTCTGCTTTCTCACAGAATATTTTATCTCATGTACTTTCTTTAGTCAAAAAATATGTTCTATAATAATTGAGACTTAAAACGTGTATTTTTATATAGTAAGAGAGGCAACACCCTTTTCAGTTAATGTCATATTCATTCATAAGAGCTCATAGATCTCTAATAAAAATTTGAAACTGATCAAACACAATCAAGTTCATTATTAATATTAATGATTCTGATTAAAACACTAATAAGAAAAAACTGCAAAAAAAAGTCCAATAACAGGTAGTTTCATTTGAAATGATTTAGGTTTAACATTGATTTATACACAAAACCTCTCATAGTATAAAAATATATTTTTATGGACTTACTGATTTTGAAATGTAAATAGTCCTTACTTTAAGTTCTCTATTAAGACAAGAGAAGAAAGGCAACTTGGTTAAACCAAAGGGGATGTTAAAAACCATAGATGGGTTAAGTTTTATTTTGAAGACTTTTATAAAATATTTACCCACAAATAAATACAATGAAGGGATCACAGAGTTATAACACTCAGATCCTTCAGTTGCCAATCTCCTTCAGAGTTCCCTTCAGCCTCTCAAAAGAAAGTTACACTTCAAAGGAAAGGTGATGAAGTTCTCATCAAACAGTTAAAAACCCCTGCAACTCTCCTTGACTTTCTTTTCTCAAGATGGTTTAGTAGTGATTGAAGTAGGTAACATCCTGTCAAAATAGTGTTATCTGAAAAGAATTTAAGAAAACCTAGCTGCTACACATAATTTTCCCACATAGTTTACATCAGCCTTTGTATATAGCACTATTTATTCAAGTAGGATTGATTATTGAATTATGAGCATGTTTAATCATCAAGATTCTCTATGAGATATAATTTAAAAAACTATAGTAGTTCTCACTTAAAAAAAAACTTTCTGAAACCAAACCACACCCATGCTAAAATTGAGATTTTCTGAAATACGTTAATTTTCAATAATTGTCAGGTAATTATTATTCATTATTTATCTTCAAGAATTCAGCATTAAGAAAAGAAATAAATGTTTCACCATTTCAATTTTAATTTTTTTACATTTTCAAAAGGTTGAAAAATGATATATATTACATGGTTGACTGGCTATTTTATTCAAACATCAAGGTGTTTATTATCATACACACCTCCTCTATTAGTTCAGTAAGTTCTTACAGCTTTTCTCTTCCTAGAAAAAGGTGCCAGTAGACTGTGATTATGACAGAAACATATTTGTGTGGGAAATTAGGTATTACTCTTCTACTGAAAGTTATTTTTCCCCCCAAACTAGCTAAATATTGATTTCTAAGACAGGATTATTGGTGCTCTTGAGTTTGGAATAGAAGCTATAGGAGACTTAGAACTTTAAGCTTCACCTCTGTAATTCTTTGAACCTATAAGGATAAATAAGAGAAACAAAACAGTCGATCTATTGCACTTTCGCAATACCTTTTTTTCAAACATATTAGTTCTTGTTATATCCAATACTCCAACATCCTCTTTTTAAGTAAAATCCTCTATAGTGGTTCTTGGAAGAGAAACTCCATATGCTTGGATTTTAGACTAGAATTTAGATTACTTTCATAACTACCTGAATTACATGTTGAATAGTATGCACTAATATACTAACTGCTGTCCCGAGTGTTATCCCAAATGCCTCTTTGAGAAGTAGATTTTCATGGTAGCAAACCCCACACATTTTTACTTTGAAGAATTGTGAAATCAGAAAATGCTAATTTTATTCATGTTATAGTTCAGGAACAGATAAATAAAGACTCAAAATTTGATTTCTGATATCAATAGAAGTTTAAGAGGTAAAAATAATTATACAACTTTAACAATTAATAGTGGATTCAGGGGTGCCTGGGTGGCTCAGTGGGTTAAAGCCTCTGCCTTCGGCTCAGGTCAGGATCCCAGAGTCCTGGGATCGAGCCCCACATCAGGCTCTCTGCTCAGCGGGGAGTCTGCTTCCTCCTCTCTCTCTCTCTCTCTCTCTCTCTGCCTACTTGTGATCTCTATCTGTCAAATAAATAAAATAAAATCTTTAAAAAAAATAGTGGATTCAGTTATTTCAGCCAGCTTCTAGAAGCATGGACAAGACTCCTACTAGGAAACCACAGCAGGGGAAAAGTGTATTTCCAACCACTCAACAGATTTACTTGGTTTCTGCCAAGATTTTGTTCTAGGCAGTGTTGGCAGCTAATAAAAGCAGTTATTTCTGTATATTGAAATTCAATGTGTTACATGGGCCTCATATTGCTAGTCAATGGTTGTTAGAGACTTGCAAGCATTTTGTGTATTGGGAGCAAAAAAATCTGAAGGCTAAGTTAAGGAGGTCCTTCAAAAAAAAAGGCTTTTTTTTTTTAACTCACTGCCCCTAGTATTCCCTTTCAGTGCTATTTATATTCACTGTGATTTCCTGTTGGCCTCATTTCTCTGATCCTAGTGAGCATCTGGATTAATTGCAAGATACAAGACCTCATTTAAGATGTCTTGTTACTAGGTAGTCTCTTTCCATATCTTTCTCTCTTGACTGCATGATCTCTTTTTTTCTGCTCAGTCTTTCTTATTTTCACATCTTTTTTCTCTAAAAAAGGCTTTCTACAATAATCTTAGCTTCTGTTCGGTCAACGATTTCTTCAGATAATTTTGAATTTTTATACTTCCAACTGTGGCTTTATTTGTAAGTGGTCTTTAAATTTATTGAGCACCCATGATATTACTTACATCTCCCATGCCACCTCAAACTCCAGGACAGCTCAGGAGCTGTGACCATTAATGGCTGATCTAATGGTCGACCATTAGGTCAACCAGTGTCTTGGTAACTTTTCTCTGAAGACAATGAGCACCTAAAATACTCACTCAAATTAGTATATTAGATACCAACTCCACAATGTTTCACTTCTCTTTTTTATTGAAGTCCCCACCAGAAATCCAACTTTTCAGGTCCTTTTATATAAACTAAGTCTGAAGTCTGTAATGCTTCATAAACATCAAATCTGAAACATATAGTCTATCATAAGCAACTCCTATTAAGCTTATCCAACTCTCTAAATGTTCATATTCTTGCCCTAGTAAATGAGTTTCTACTGAAAATACCATGTCTCTTCAGCTTTCTCAAGTAGAGACTTTTTTTTTTCTTCCCCTAATGTACTTAATTCAGGTCTTAGTAGAGAGGTATACAGAAAAAAACTATCCTAGAGAAAGTACTGACAATCATGAAGATAATGAGGCCTCAAATGTTTTATTAACTCAGGGCTATTCCTATCACTACTTCCCTCTCCAACTCAATGACTGAGTAGCTAGTGTGGACAATGAAGGGGTCTGACCTCTTCTACAGCTTCCTGAACAAAGCACCACAGTTACTGTTTTGCTCAAACTTGCAACTTCCTACAAAATCTCTATTCTCTATCTCTGATGATTTTTTAAAAATTTAACTCAAGAGAGTGTGCTCAGCTGTGGAGTGGGGGCTGAGAACAGACCACTCAACAATAATAACTATAGACTTTGATACTCCACTTTTAATAATGGAAGGAATAACTAGGGAGAATATCAACAAGTAAACAAGACTTGAACAACATTATAAACCAACTAGTACCTGAGAGAGAATATTACATATAGGTAAAATATATATAATATATATCAATATATAGTAATATATAATTATAATAATTAAATATGATTAATATTAATATATAATGAATATATGATTATACACACACACACACACACACACATATATATATATACACACACACATACATAAACTCTCCAGGCTACAACAGCAGAGTATACATTCTTCTCAAGAATACACGATCATACAAACATACTACAAACTACAATAATTAAAGCTGTATAGTATTAGTATATGAAGGGAATGATTATTTTTTTCACTTTATACTATTAACTGTGATGTTGAATCTGATCTATAACTTAAAATGCCATGCATTCATTTATTTTTCAGTATGCTTGCTTTTTTTTTTTTAAGATTTTATTCATTTATTTGACAGACAGAGATCACAATTAGGCAGAGAGGCAGGCAGAGAGAGAGGAGGAAGCAGGCTCCCTGCTGAGCAGAGAGCCTGATGTGGGGCTGGATCCCAGGACCCTGAGATCATGACCTGAGCAGAAAGCGGAGGCTTTAAGCCACTGAGCCACCCAGGTGCCCCTTGCTTTTTTTATTTAACTTTATTTCTTCCTTGATTATTATTTTGTCAGAATGCAAAACAGTACTGTTACTGGGCTTTATTTTATTATCACTAAACAAAAAAATCATGTACATAAAATTCATAAAGCAAATGAACCAACTTAAAAACAATTATCATGCAGAGTGCCTGAATGGCTCAGTCTGCCTTTGGCTCAGGTCAGAATCCCAGCATCCCTGCATCTGCATCAGGCTCCCTTGATGATCCATGCTCTCAGGACAGAACATGTTTCTCCCTCTCTTTCTGCCTGCCACTCTGCCTGCCTGTGTTCTCTATCTCTCTGTCAAATAAATAAAATCTTAAAAAAAAAAGTGATCATGCTTTATGCTTCTATCCATTTGTAGTATTGGAAGAACAAAAGTTTTCACATGTGTATGTACATTTTTATACACCCTATTCCCCAGGAATCTGTTTTTGACTAAATATGAAAAAATATTTTCAAACATTTCCCCCAAATTACTTACCTAATAAATCAATAAACTTAATTTTATGAACAACTCTAAAAGCCCATATATCTGGAAAGGAGTTCTGTCATTCTCCCTTTAAATGTGGGACAAACATTGCTTTAAACCAAGCCAGTCTTCCTTATTTCTGGCCATGTACCCGAGCTCTAAACACCAAGTTTAAAGGCAGTCTTGTTTTTGATAAAGTGGAAGGAACTACTTTTTTTAATTAGCAAAAATAAAAATATTTAAAACATTTAAAATAAAATAATAAATAAAATGATATTTAAATACTTAAATAAATAATAAATAAAATATAATTAAATAACAAAACGTTTAAAATATGTTATGTAAAATATTATGCTTTTGAAGAAGAGAACTATGGCAGTACTGGTATGTTTTTCTGACTACTAATTTATTACTTGTGAAAATTCATGTCCTTGAGAACTTTGAATGAATAAAATATAGATGAAATACAAAATAATAATAAATCAGATTCACATAAAATAGATGTGCATGCTACTTTCCTAGCAAACACTATTGAAAATTGTAAAGAATAAATTGTTTAAAGATATTGTTATGGATAATTGCCTTGATTTTTTAAAAATATATGATTCTTGTATGAAATAAGACTACTAATTTTTATTTAAACTTTTTGTCTTAGGTGATTCATTGTACCCTCCCATCAAACTAAAGGGAATCACCCTAGAATAATCTGACTCAAGGATTCACATTAGGAGTATCCATGGTTATAGCAGTTTTCAAATTTGTGTAACTAAGATCTTTTCTTTCTTAGGTGTAAAGTTTTTTTTGTTTGTTTTATTTTAGAATTAAAATAGTTCATCTTAAACACAGTGGTGATTCCAAGAAATTCCTCTTTACATCCTTATAGCCTATATATTTTTTTCCTGTATTTAAGTTTGTTTTTTTGGCATTTTTTCCCCAAGCAAAAATGTTTTTTCACTTCTAAAAATGGGAGATATGTGAGAATTTCTAAGAATAAAATCTTTATATTCATTCTTAGTGAAATATAGTTCTATATTCTAATTTATTGTTAGTCTTATGTTAAGGAGAGTGACAACTTTAGCAAATGCTAGGATAATTAAGAAAATCATGCAAATATTTTTAACTGTAAATGGAAAAACATGCTGAACATGGGAAATATTCATTGATGTATAGCTTTCATTAAATGATATACAACTTTCATTGGATGGTGTACAACTTTCATTTTAAAGGTTTATAGAGATTGATGCTAGGACTTGAGAACAAATTGGATTATCTCCTGAAATTCTTTAATAAATTTATATTGTTGATATTAAAGACAATCCTTCCCTACTATATGTCATTTAGCATATGTTTATATGATGTTAGTTTCATAATCTTGAAATGCTAATTCTCTTTTCTATGTATATATACATATAACCTAACTAACTTGATTCAAAGCTGTCATTTATATGGGCATACATATATGACTGTTGCAAAGAATTTCTGTTTTCCAAAGAAGACTTGCCATTTGCCATCACCTATAAAATCAGCCACTGCCATCACTGACAACTAGGGCTCGTTCGAGTTCTTAACTTTTCCTCATATACCAAACCTTCCTGATTTGTAAGTCAATTTTTTTCTGCAATTTTTCTTTGTCTTTTATATTCTTGTACTGTTATCAATGAAGATGAAGAATAGCTGCCACAATCCTTTCTTTAAAATGCATTTATAGCCTGAGAAGGGCCTTGAGAGATCATTGACCCTTTCCATTTATAGAGAAGATGAGGAGTAGCAACGAAGGTCACCCAGCAAATCCATGGTGAAGCTGGGACTGAAGGAGCAATCTTGTGACAAGCCTGTGTTCTCTCCAGGCTTCAAAGCTTAAGCAATTATCAGGTCACCACTTTTTTCTTTGCTAATTTATAGAACCATTAGACAGACATGCAGAAAATAAGCCAATGTAGTCAAACTTCTTTAACTGGTAAAAAGAGAAGCTTAACTCCTTATAAACTGGTTACTCCTCAGATTAAGTCTAATAGGGAACTATCATTAAATACAGTATAAGTATCTGTTTCAGGATAAAGAGTTTGACTGATACTGTAGTTTCTGTATATAAGGTTTATTGAACTAAAGCCATTATAAAATAAATGATCAGGAAATTAGTGAATCATTTGTGTATTTGGCGTGGGTTGGTGTTAGTAATGGAGGAGAAATAGCATTATTTCTAAACATTTTCTCCATTTTATTTTATTTTATTTTATTTTATTTTATTTATTTGACAGACAGAGATCACAAGCAGGCAGAGAGGCAGGCAGAGAGATAGAGGAGGAAGCAGGCTCCTCGCTGAGCAGAGAGCCCAATGCGGGGCTCGATCCCAGGACCCCAGGATCATGACCTGAGCCGAAGGCAGAGGCTTTAACCCACTGAGCCACCCAGGTGCCCCTCTCCTTTTTTACTAAAGAAAATTTGATCATTCAAGCAAGTCTTACCACTACTGAAAATATTAACACTTTAATTTCAGCAGTTTCTAAAATTAAACAAAGATAAACATAATAAATGCATTTTCTGTAAGTGGGTATACTTAGAACCTTGTATTTTTACAAAGTTACTAGGTAGCAAACAATTATGCTAATTTTAAAATTCACTAGTTTAATATACAGGCATATCTTGGAGATAATCATGGGTTCAGTTCCAGACCACCATAAAGCAAATACCACAATAAAGTGAGTCAAATGATTTTTTTTTTTTTTGGTGCCCCAGTCCATATAACAGTTATGTTTACACTATGCTGTAGTCTGTTAAACATGCAATAGCATTATATCTAAAAAAATAATGTGCATACCTTAATTATAAAACACTTTATTGCTAAAAAATGCTAATCATCATCTGAGCTTTCAGGGAGTTATAATCTTTTTTTTTTTTTTTTAAGATTTTTTTCTATTTATTTGACAGACAGAGATCACAAGTAGGCAGAGAGAGAGGAGGAAGTAGGCTCCCTGTGGAGCAGAGAACCCGATGTGGGGCTCCATCTCAGGACCCTGGGACCATGATCTTAGCCGAAGGCAGAGGCCTCAACCCACTGAGCCACCCAGGTGCCCCGAATTATATAATCTTTTTGCCAGTGAGGGCCTTGCCTCATTGCTGATGCCTGCTGACTAATCAGGGAGGTGGTTCAGGGGGCTATGGGAATGACAATGAGGTTTTCTGGGGCTATTGTGTAGCTCAGTTGGTTGTGTCTGCCTTCGCTCAGATCATAATCTCAAGGTCCTGGGATCAAGCCCCACATCAGTCTCCCTGGTCAGTGGGGAGTCTGCTTCTCCCTCTCTCTCTGCTCTTCCTACCCACTCATGCTCTCTTGCTCATTCTCTCTCTCTCAAATGAATAAATTAAAAAATAAAATTTTAAAAACACAATGTTTTCCACATTGACTGACTCTTGCTTTCATAAATGAGTTCTCTCATTTGAGCATGTGATGGTGTTTGACAGCATTTTATCTGCAACAGAACCTCTTTCAAAATTGGAGTCAGTCCTCTCAACCCTGCCACTGCTTTATCAACTAAATTTCTGTATTATTCTAAATACTTTGTGTAATTTCAACAATCTTCCCAGAATCTTCACCATGGGCAGATACCATCTCAAGAAACCACTTTATTTGCTTATGCATAAGCAACTTCTCATCCATTAGTTTTATTATCAGATTGTAGAAATTCACTCACATCTTCAGGCTCTACTTCCAACTCTAGCTCTATTATTAAGTCCACATCTGTGGTGATGTCTTCCACTGAAATCTTGAGTCCCACTAAGTCATCATTGAGGGTGGGAATCAACTTCTTCCAAACTCCCATTAATGTTTGTATGTTTTGATTGCTTTCCATGAATCACATATGTTCTTAATGTCACTTAAAATGGTGAATCCTTTCCATAAACTTTTTAATAGATACCTCAGAGGAATCACTATCTATGGTAGTTACAGCCTTACAAAATGTATTTCTTAAATAATAAAACTTGAAAGTCAAAATTAATCCTTCACCTATTAGCTGCAGAACAGGTATGTTAGTGGGCATGAAAATAACATTAATCGCATTGTACATCTTCATCAGAGCTCTCAGGTGACCATATGCATTGTCAATAAACAGTAATATTTTGGAAGGAAACTTTTTTCCAAAGAGATCTCAATAGTGGGCTTAAAATGATCAGTAAACTACTGTAAGCAGAAGTGTTGTCATCAAGGTTTAATTGTTCCCTCTATAGTGCATAGGCAGGGTAGATATAACATAATTTGTAAGGGCCCTAGGATTTTCATTGACTAATGAGCACTGGCTTCAACTTAAAATCAACAACTGCATAGTTCCTAATAAGAAAGTCAGCCTGCCCTTTGAAATTTTGAAGATAGGCATCCACTTCTCACCAGTTATGAAAGTCCTAGATGACATTCTTCCAATAGAAGAAAATCTGTTGTTTAATGTAGCCACTTTAATTATCTTAGCTACATCTTCTGGATAATTTGCTGCAACCTCTACATCAACACCTGCTGCTTCACCTTGTACTTTTACATTATGGAAAGGGTTTCTTTTCTTGAAACTCATGAACCAACCTCACTAGCTTTAAACTTCTGTAGCTTCCTCATCTCTCTCAGCCTTCATAGACTTGAAAAGAGTTAGAGCGTTACTCTGGATTTGGCTTGGCTTAAGGGAATATTACAGCTGGTTTGTTCTCCCCAGACCACTGAAACTTTCTCTGTATCAGCAGTAAGGCTATTTCACTTACTTATCATTCATGTGTACATGTGTACAATGTATTAGCCCTTTATATTTCCTTCAAGAACTAGCCTTTGATTTATATTTCCTTCAAGAACTAGCCTTTGAGGGACACCTGGGTGGCTCAGTTGGTTAAGCAGCTGCCTTCGGCTCAGGTCATGATCCCAGCGTCCTGGGATCGAGTCCCACATCAGGCTCCTTGCTCCGCAGGGAGCCTGCTTCTCCCTCTGCCTCTCTGCCTGCCTCTCTGCCTGCCTGTGCTTGTGCTCTCTCTCTCTCTCTCTGACTAATAAATAAATTAAAAAAAAAAAAAGAACTAGCCTTTGATTCGTAATTATTTGGTGCAAGTAGCCCAGCTTTAAGCTTAGCTCAGCTCTGTTTGACATGCCTTCCTCACTAAATTTAATCATTTCTAGCTTTTGATTTAACTATCCCTTTCACATGAATACTTACAGGCCTTTGTAGGGTTATTAATGAGTCTTAATTTCAATATTGTGTCTTAGGGAATTAGGAGGCCTGAGGAGAGGGAAAGAAATGGACAAATGCTTGATCAGTGGAACAATCCAAACAATCCATTTATGATTAAGTTTACTGTGTTATATGGGAACAGTTCATGGTGCCCCAAAACAATTACAATAGTGATGTCTGAGATCACTGATCACAGATTACCATGAAAAAATGTAATGATGAAAAAGTTTGAAATACTACAAGAATTAACAAAACATTACACAAAGACATGAAATTAGCATATTCTGTTAGAAAAAGTGCTGATACTTACTCAAAACAGAGATAGCACAAACTTTCAATTTATAAAAAGCACAATACCTGAGAAGTGCAATAAAGTGAACTGCAATAAAATAAGGTAGACTAATTTTTTTCCTTATGCTAAGACATATGTATTAAACCTGATTACTTAACACATTTTCTGATTAGGAATTTATTCCAATGTTATGCACAATGCAGTATTTTAGATAAATTTTCATTCATAATTAATTTTTGCCTAATTAGTGTAATTTTTTACATTACGTACATTTGAGGTGATTTACCTGTGACTATATATATATTATGTTAGACAACTGAACCTTTCAGAAGTTAATAACTATAAACCATACAGAGACTGTATCACCATCTAGATTTTTTTAAAACAAAAATTAAAAGGATGCCAAGATCCACTGTGTTTTTTAATTAAAACAGGTTAAATTTTGAAAGTCTACTAATAGAAACCTACAAAAGAATCACAGGTAAGATGAAAAAATAATAACACTTTGCTACAAAGAAAGAGCAGATTTAGTTTTGTTATTTCTGTTATTTTTAAATTTATGAGATCTTTCAGATTTCCAAACCTCTCTCCTTCCTTCCTCCATCTCTCCTGACACATACAGACAATTGTAAGTGTGCATATATAATTGTAAACATACATATGTACACATATATACACACACATATGCATACACACATTTTATAATATTCTTAAATGCTCTGCTTATAAGGTTTTCTTCTGTGTCCCAAGACTTATATCCTAGAAGAAACCAATCTGAACTGTGAAAATCCTCATTTCCACTGGGAATTTTATTTTTAGATTTTCACTCTCTATCCATATGCCTTTGAACAATTTTCTGTGCTTCAAGCATGAGCAAGCAGTATTAATCCAATTTCTAGTTTCTGTGAAGCACATTATGTTAGATCATAGGCAGTTAAGTGCTTCTTCTTAGAAACTTTGTGTTTACATAAGTATTTCACTATTAACTTTTATAGGTGTGAGACACAAAGAATACAAAATCTAGATAAAAATGTCATTAATTTTACTTTCCATCTAAAAAAGAATCCACTGATTAAAAAACAATGGAATTTTATAACAATTTACTGACACAGCAAAATTACACATTAGTATTTGAGCAAATAGAAAAAATCAACAAAAAATGGCTTGTTTTAATGGTCAGATGCTTTAATTATGTATGAGGAAGCATATGAAACTTTCTTTAGTATTAATAAGACAATGTCACCCTATATGAACTCATTAGGACTTATATGAATTTATTTCCTTGCCTCCAAAATTATTTTGAGACATTAGAAAATGCAATATGTCTAATATGCAAAGTTATCATAGAAATTAGGTAATATGAATATAAAAGCTATATTAACTCTTAAGAGTCAAATGAAAACATTGTGCAATTTATCCTTTGTTATTTTCCAAGTATAGTCACTGCCCTCCAAAACAGATTTATTATGTATGATCAAAGTTTTGAATAAATATAGAAATTTTGATTAAACATTAGGTTGCATAGATGATATATTTGAAATGAGTGAACCTTTTGGTATTCTTCAAAATTTCTGGGTAATTCCAGAGATATTAACATGGTTTATTGTATTATCTAAAGGGAGTACCATTTGAGCATATGGTGTCAATCTATCAATATATTAAGTGGTGCTACAAATAAACAGTTGGCCCTGAGAATTTCATGTTAGAAAGGATTTAGAACATATGTTCTTCAACTGAAAACAAACTGTAGAAAATTTAACTCAATTTCACACATTCTAGGTAACAACTAAGTAATAGGCACTACAGTATATTCTGTGTTAGTCAACCCCCTCAAAATTAAAAAAAAAAAAAATCACTGCATGGTAATAAAAAGATATTTTTAAAACTTAAGACCTAGGGCACCTGGGTCACCCAGTCAGTTAAGCCTCTGCCTTCTGCTCAGGTCATGATCCTGGGATCCTGAGATCAAGTCCTACATCAAGCTCCCTGCTCACTGGGGAGCCTGCGTCTCCCTCTTCCCCCAACCCCCTCCTCATGCTCTCTCTCTCTCTCTCTCTCAAATAAATAAATAAAAATCTTTTAAAAAATTAAAGTCTGGGGCACCTGGGTGGCTCAGTGGGTTAAGCCACTGCCTTCGGCTCGGGTCATGATCTCAGGGTCCTGGGATCGAGCCCCGCATCGGGCTCTCTGCTCAGCGTGGAGCCTGCTTCCCCCTCTCTCTCTGCCTGCCTCTCTGCCTGCCTCTCTGCCTACTTGTGATCTATCTGTCAAATAAATAAATTAAAAAAAAAAAATAAAGTCTAACACAGAAGAAAGAGAATAAAACAAAATACATGCTCTTCCCCCCACTTTATTCTTCTTTATTTAAAAAATTATATATATCTAGGTATGCATCTCATGTTTTGATACACATATACACTGTGAAATGAATATGACAAACACCTATCATCTCATACAGTTATTCTTGCCCTCTCTGACAAGAGCACTTAAGATCTATCCTCTTAGCAAACTTGAAGTACACAATACAATATTATTAACTATAGTTCCTGTCCCTATGATTAGATCTCCAAAACATACTCACCTTACACAAATGAAACACTATACCCTTTAACCACCATCTCTCCCTCCCCTAGACCATGGTAACCACCTTTCTAGCCTCTGCTTCTATAAATTTGACTATGTTAAATCCGATATATAAGTGATATCATACAGTATTTGGCTTATTTTACTTAGCATAATGTCTTCCAGATTCATCCATGTTGTTGTAAATGGCAAACTTTCCTTCATTTTTAAGATTAAAGAACATTTCATTGTGTATATATCTGTATTCCACTTTTTTAAAATAAATTCATCTGTCATCAAACATCTAGGTTGGGTCCACATCTTGGCTATTGTGAATAATACTGCAATGAACATCGGAGTACATATATCTGAAGTATTGATTTCATTCCCTTTGGGTATAAACCAAGAACTGGAATTACCCAACCACATGGTATTTCTATTTAAATTTTTTGAGATACTTCCATACTGTTTTCCATAATGGTTATCCACATTCTTACAAATTGTGTACAGGGATTTCCTTTTCTCCACATTCCTACTAATACTTACTATAGCTTGTCTGTTTGATAACAGCCATTCTAACTTGTATGCAGTGATATCCATTATTTTAATTTGCATTTCCCTGATGATTAATAATATTGCACATTTTTTCATATACCTGTTGGCCATCTATATGTCTTCTTTTGAGAAATATCTATTCATTTTTTAATGGGGTTAGTTTTTCATTTTGCTATTGGGATTTGTGGGATCCTTATATATTTTGGATATAATGCCTTTATCAGATTATGATTTGCAAATATTTTCCCTCATTCCATAGGATGCTTTTCACTCTATTTTTTTTTTCTTGCCATGAATAACTTTTTTTTATTTTGATATAGTCCCATTTGTCTATTTCTGCTTTTCTTGCCTATGTTTTTTGGGGTCATAACCAAAAACTTGTTTCCCAGACCAATGTCAAAAAGTCCCTAGCAGTGTTATGCTTTCAGGTCTTACATTAAAGTCTTTAATCCATTTTGAGTTGATGTGTTTTATATGACATTGGGGAGGGATCTGATTTCATTCTGTATGTGGATATTCATTTTTCCCAGAACCATTAGTTGAAGACATCATCCTTTCTCCATTATGTGTTTTTAACACACATCTTGAAGATCAGTTGAAAGTAAATATATAGATTTATTTCTGGGCTTTCTATTCTGTTACACTGGTCTATGTTTGCTCTGTCTTCTCAGTACCATGCTGTTTTTATTACTTAGTTTTGTAATATATTTGGAAATCAGGAAGTGTGATGCCTCCTGCTTTGTTCTTCTTGTTCAAGATTGCTTTGGCTATATAGAGTTGTTTATGGTTCCATGTGAATTTTAGGATTGTTTTCTTCATTGAGATTTTGATAGAGATTGCACTGAATTTATAGATGGTTTTAGGTGGTATAGATGTTTTAACAATATTAATTCTTCCAATCTATAAACTTGGGGTGTCTTCCATTTACCTATGGATTTTTAATTATTTCACTAAGGTCTATAATTTTTAGTTACAAGTCTTTCACTTCCATTAATTCTGTTTCTATGTATTTTATTATTTCTGGTGCTATGTGAGTATAATTTTTATTTGCCTTTTCAGATTCTTCATTATTTGTAGAAATGTCAAGTTTTTATATGTTGATTTTGTATCCTGCAACTTTACTGAATTCATTTATTAGTTCTAATAGTTTTTGGTTTTTTGAATCTTTAGGACTTTCTAAAAATTCTCTTTACTGATTAGAAACTGTTTGCATTATATTCTCAACAACCTTATTCTGCTATGTATTATCTGTTCAAAGTATACTATGAATTAGGGTGATCAATCATTTTTGATGTCTTGGATCAATAAGTGCCTATACTTGACATAAAATAATAGGTGTTTACCAGATCGTTGCAATATGAGATAATTAATGCCAGATATTACCTCAGGTGCTGATCTCCCTTAAACTGCAGGCCTCTTCCCAAAACATCACCATGGCTCAGTAGAAAAGTGAGAACATTACCTGGGAGGGAGTACTTTGATCTATTATCAGCTATTGTCACTCATTTTAACTCTGTGGTGTATTTAAAAAAAAGATAATATTAAAATAATTTCTATCGAAAACCACTTTTAAAGTGGAAGAAGAAAGAAGGAAAGATAAAGAAGGACAAACTAGACATGGACTAGAGATGCAAACCCAGGGCTTTAAGACACACACATTTATAAGCATACAAGAAGAAAAGTGCAACCAAAACAAGTACACAGTTTGGACTGGAGACATTCCCAGAAGGAAATAAAATTTATTCCATATGACTAATACTGCTGAGGACTTATAGTCAGAACTAATGGAGCAAATAAGGTTTAGTGAGACATCCAGAGACTAGTAATGTTAGGGAGCCATTACTATCTGTACTTGAAAGGGAAAAAAAAAGAAGTATTTTTAAATTGCTCAGTGATACTTGCTTAAACTAGTAAGGACTACCCAGCTCCTAACTGTAAAGAGAAGCAGCTATGGAAAAAAAAAAAAATACATCTCCAAAGTGAAGGAGAATAGAGAATTTCTCTTTACTCCTGTCCTCTCATGTTTTTGAGATAAGGTTCTTCTTCTTTTTTTAAATGTTATGATAGTCACCATACAGTACATCCTTAGTTTTTGATGAGTGTTCCAAGATACACTGTTTGCATATAACACCCAGTGCTAGATGCAATACATGGTCTCCTTAATACCCATCACCAGGCTAACCCATCCCCCCATTGCCCTTCCCTCTAAAACCCTTGGTTTGTTTCTTACTCTCATGGTTCAATTCCCCCTCTGATTTTCCTCCCTACATTTTTACCTTTCTTCTCCTAATGTCCTCCATGCTATTCCTTACATTCCACAAATAAGTGACACCATATAATTGACTTTCCCTTCTTGACTCATTTCACTCAGCATAATCTCTTCCAGTCCCATCCATGTTAATGCAAAAGCTGGGCATTCATCCTTTCTGATGGCTCAGTAATATTCCAATGTGTATATGAACTAAATCTTTATCCATTTGTCTACTGAATGGTATCTCAGCTCTTTCCACCGTTTGGCTATTGTGAACATTGCTGCTATGAACATTGGGGAGTATACGACCCTTCTTTTCACTACATCTGTATCTTTGGCACAAATACCCATTAGGGCATTGCTGGGTTATAAGGTAGCTCTATTTTTAATTTTTTTGAAGAACCTCCACACTGTTTCCCAAAATAGTTGTACCAACTTGCATTCTCATCAATAGTGTAAGAGGTTTCCCCTTTCTCCACAACCTCTCCAACATTTGTTGTTTCTTGCCTTGTCAATTTGTGCCATCCTAACTGGTGTAAGGTGGTATCTCAATGTGGTTTTGATTTTAATTTCCCCGATGGCTGATGATGATGAACGTTTTTTCACGTGTCTGTTAGCCATTTGTATGTCTTCATTGGAGAAGTGTCTGTTCATGTCTTCTGTACATTTTTTGACATGATTATCTGTTTTTTGAGTGTTGAGTTTGAGGATTCTTTATAGATCTTGGATATAAGCCCTTTATTTGTAATGTCATTTGCAAATACCTTCTCTCATTCAGTGGGTTGCCTCTGTTTTGTTGACTATTTCTTTTGCTGTGCAGAAGCTTTTTATCTTGATGAAGTTCCAAAGTTCATTTTCACTTTTGTTTCCCTTGCCTTTGGGGATAGCTCTTAAAAGAAATTTCTGTGGTCCATATCAAAGTCATTACTGCCTATGTTCTCCTCTAGGATTTCGATGGATTCCTGTCTCACACTGAGGTCTCTCATCTATTCCTAGTTTATCTTTGTGTACAGTATAAGCAAATGGTCCAGTTTCATTCTTCTGTATATAGCTGTCCAATTTTCCCAGCACCATTTATTGAAGAGAGTTTTTTCCATTGTATATTTTTTCCTGTTTTGGCAAAGACTATTTGATCATAGAGCTGAGGGTCCATATCTGGGCTCTCTATTCTGTTCCACTGGTCTATGTGTCTTTTTTTGTGCCAATACCATGATGTCTTGGTGACCACAGCTTTGTAATATACCTCAAATCAGGCAACATGATGTCCCAGCTTTGTTTTTTGTTTATTTGTTCGTTTTGGGTTTTTTTCCCATTTCCTTGATGATTTAGGGTCTTTTTTGGTTCCATATAAATATAAGACTGTTCCAGCACTTTGAAAAATGCTGATGGTGTTCTGATCAGGATGGTGCTCAAGGTACAGATTGCTCTGGGCAGCATCGACATTTTAACAATGTTTATTCTTCCAATCCATGAGCATGGAATGTTTTCCCATCTTTTCATGTCTTCTTCAATTTCTTTCATGAGTGTTCTGTACTTCCTTGAGTATAGACCCTTTACCTATTTGATTAGGTTTATTCCAAGGTATCTTACAGTTTTTAGTGCTCCTGCAAATGGAATTGGCCCTGTAAATGGAATCAATTCTCTCATTTCTGTTTCTACAGTTTCACTGTTAGTGTATAAGAAAGCAACTGATTTCTGTACATTGACTTTGTATCCTGCCACATTACTGAATTTGTTGTATGAGTTCTAGTAACTTTGGGGTGGTGTCTTTTGGGTTTTCCACAGAAATTATCATGTCACCTATGAAGAGGGAGAGTCTGACTTCTTATCTGCCAATCTGAATATGTTTTCTTTCTTTTTGTTGTCTTGTTGTTGCTAGGACTTCTAGTACTATGTTGAACAATAGTGACAAGAGTGGGCATCCTTGCCCTGTTTCTGATCTTAAGGGAAATGCTCTCAGCTTTTCCCCCATTGAGAATGATATTCACTGTGGGTTTTTCATAGAGGGATTTTATGAAATTGAGGAAATGTTCCCTATACTCCTATACTCTGAAGAGTTTTGATCAGGAAAGGATGCTATATTTTATCAAATGCTTTTTCTGCATCAATTGAAGAGACCATGTGGTTCTTCTCTTTTATTAATTTGTTCTATCATATTGATTGATGTGTAAATGCTGAACCACCCTTGCATCCCAGGGATAAATCCCACCTGGTTGTGATGGATAACCCTTTTAATGTACTGTTGGATCTTATGAGCTAGGATCTTGTTGAGAATCTTGGCATCCATATTCATCAGGGATACTGGTCTGAAACTCACCTTTTTGGTGGGGTCTTTGCCTGGTTTGGGGATCAAGGTAACGAGGACCTCACAGAGTCTGGAAGTTTTCCTTCCCCTTCTATTTTTTTGAAACATCTTCATGAGAATGGGCATTACTTCTTTTTTGAATGTTTAGTAGAATTCCCCAGGGAATCCATCAGGTCCTGAACCTTAGGAAGTGTTTGATCACCGGTTCAATCTCATTACTGGTTATTGGCCTATTCAGATTGCCAATTTCTTCCTGCTTCAGTCTTGGAAGTTTATAGGCTCCCAGGAATGCATCCATTCCTTCTAGATTGCTTAACTTACTGGCATATAGCTGTTGACAATAACTTCTGACTATTGTTTCTATTTCCTCGGTGTTAGTCATGGTATCTCTGCTTTCATTCATAATTTTATTAATTTGAGTCCATTCTCTTTTCTTTTGGATAAGTCTGGCCAGTGATTTATTGATCTTATTAATTCTTTTAAAAAACCAGCTTCTAGTTGCATTGAGTGTTCTACTGTATTTCTGGTTTCTAATTCATTGATCTCTGCTCTGATCTTAATTATTTCCCTTCCTGTGCATGGGTTAGGCTTAATTTGTTGTTGATTCTACAGTTCTTTAAGGTGTAAAGAAAGTTTGTGTGCTCAGAATTTTTCTTTTTTTCCTTTTTTTTTTTTTTTTTTTAAGTGAGGCTTGATTGGCCATGTATTTCCCCCTTAGAACCACCTTTGCTGTAGCCCATAGGTTTTGGACAAATGTGTTTTCATTCTCATTGGCTTCTGTGAATTAAAGATCTTTGATTTCCTGGTTGAGTCAAGCATTCGTGAATAGGATGGTCTTTATCCAAGTGTTTTAATTTCTTCCAAACTTTTTATATGACAGAGTTCCAATTTCAAAGCATTGTGGTCTGAGAATATGCAGGGAATAATCTCAATCTTTTGGTATTGGTTGAGACCTGATTTGTAACCAAGTATGTGGTCCATTCTGAAGAAAATTCCATGTACCCTTGAGAAGACTGTGTATTCTGTTATTTTAGGGTGGAATGTTCTGTATACATCTATGAGGTCCATCTGGTCCAATGTCATTCAAAGCTCTTACTCCTTCATTGATTTTCTGCTTAGATGATCTGTCTATTGCTGAGAGTGGAGTGTTAATGTCTCCTACAATTAATGTATTATTATCATCAATATGTTTATTTTCCTTAACAGTTGGCTTATGTACTTGGCTGCTCCCATGTTGGGGGCATAAATATTTACAATTGTTAGATCTTCTTGTTGGCTAGATCCTTTAAGAATGATACAGTGTCCTGTATTTCTGACTACAGTCTTCAGCTTAAAATCTAATTTGTCTAATATGAGAATTGCTACCTCAGCTTACCTTTGAGGTCCGTTGGCATGAAAGATGGCTCTCTATCCCTTCACTTTTGGTCTGGATATATCTTTAGGTTCAAAATGAGTCTTTTGTTGACAGCATATAGATGGGTCCTGTCTTTTTATCCAATCAGCAACCCTGTGCCGATTCACGTGAATAGGCCATTCATGCTAAGAGTGATTATTCAAAGGTATGATTTTATTGTCATCATGTTGCCTGTGAGGTTCTTATTTCTATAGATTATCTCTGTAAATTTCTGTTCCATATCACTATTAGGTTCTTTCTTCTTTATTAGAATCCCCCTTGGTATTTCTTGCAGGGCTGGCTTAGTGGTCACATATCTTTTTTAGTTTTTGCTGGTCTTGGAAGCTCTTTATCTCTCCATCTATCCCAAATGACATCCTTGCTGAATGAAGTATTCTTGGCTGCATGTTCTTCTCATTTAGTACTCATTTAGTACTTCTCATTTAATTCTTCTAATTTAGTACTCATTAGAAGATACCTCATTTAGTATCTTCTCATTTATGTCTTGCCTGAATATTGCTCTGTGGATATGTCTGACATTAATTTGATGTTCCTCCCTCTGCAGGTAAGGAATCTCTTCCCATAACTGCTCTTAAGATGGTTTCCCTGGTTTTAAGAATCACAAGTTTTACCATTACATGTTGGGGCGTTAGTTAATTCTCCTTGATCTTGGGAGGTGTTCTCTCTGCCTCTACCACAGGAATGCTTGTTTCATTCCCCAGATTAGGGAAGTTCTTAGCTAGGATTTGCTCAAATATATCTTCTAGTCATCTCTCTTGCTCTCCACACCCCCCAGGGATCCCAATAATTCTGACATTGGAACATTTCATAGTATCATTTATTTCTCTAATTCTGTTTTCATGGATTCTAAGCTGTTTGTTCCAGGCCTCCTCCTGATCCTTCTTTACTATCAATTTGTCTTTAGATCACTAATTTGTTTAGCCTCATTTACCCTAGCTGTTAGAGTATCTAGATTAGATTGGCTCTCACTGATAGCATTTTTAAGTTCTGCCAGATCAGCCCTCACTTCTGCCCTTAGAAAATATATGTTGCCACTAATGGTTTTCTCTAGCCTCGCTATTGTCTGAATAACTCTTACCCCAAAGTCTATTTCCAATGTCTGGCTTATATACATAACCATTAGTTCTGTGGCAAAGGTTACAGTCTCTGAATATTTCCTATGTTGGGGATTCCTCCTTTTAGTCATTCTGTTGAGGGGTGACTGAGGGAAGGTACAGAGTCCAAACTATTGACCAAAACCCAAGAAAGATGCATCTGTTTTAAAGGGATTTTAAGGTTGTTGGCCTCTTATTCTTTCAGCTTGTCTTCTGTGTGAGTGGCCAGCCATGCTGTTACTCAGGCAACCCTGTTTGGGCAGAGTCCCCCTGCCCTACTGTTGGGGGGGTTGGGCTCAGTGAAAACCGGTTTGGGGAAGCTTTTATTCTCTAGTGGCTTTCCCTGGCAGCTTTCTGCTTCTCTTCTGAGAGTCAGAGCAGAAGTGACCATATCCAATTTTCTGTCTCAGAACAGAGAGATTGCAGTCTGTTCTCCAGAAAGCCCTCCAGGTTGCACTAACTCTGTTTTTGCTTGTAATGCTAAAAATCGCAGTATCCAGGGTTGGGCACCCCATAGCAGCACTCCTAGGCCTCATTTCCAGGTCCAGGTGTGTCTCTGCCCTTTGTGCTTTTAATACCACCACCTTCTCCTAGTTCACATGTGCGCCCCCACAGCTCCAGGTTTCAATCTGGGGGGCTGCCCTAAAGTCCTTTCCTCACTGCTATGAGTCTGCAAGTCTGTGCCTGGTCCCCAGAACGGGAGGCTTTTGAGCTCTGGCTGTGCACAGGGTCCCAGAGGCTCCCTCCCCCTTCCATTTATCTTCCAATATCTTCCTGCAGAGTCACAGCTCCCCACTTCATACCTTGAAAATAACTGCAGGAGACATTCTGTTGGTATATATTCAGATATATCCTCTTACATCTCAGGCTGATTTTGTGGGTGTTCAGAGTGGTTTGGTAGATATCCAGCTCAATTCAGGGGACAGGCTGAAATAGGGTCCCTACTCCTCTTGAGATTAGGGTTGTTTTTTTTTTTTTTTAAGATTTTATTTATTTACTTGGCAGAGAAATAGAGAGAGAGCACAAGTAGGCAAAGAGGCAGGGAGAGGGAGAGGGAGAAGCAGGCTCTCTGCTGAGCAGGGAGCCTGATGCAGGGCTCAATCCCAGGATGCGGGATTGTGACCTGAGCCAAAGGCAACCACTTAACCAACTGAGCCACTTAGGGAACCTCCAAGATTAGGTTCTTAAACCTAATCAGAATCCAGCCAGCATAGGATTTCTGTTAATACTTTCCATAGGTGTTGACCCCTGATTCTCAAGTGGGTGAGGAAACCAAAAGTGGATGGGGTAAGCAAGTAAAAAAGGACAACCATATAATCCATCTAATACTCACATTCTGAAGGTTCACCATGAAGAAAAAGACTAGTTGGACGTTTATATTTTTATGAATTCACTTAAGTAACTATAAATGATCTAAAATGCCCATTTCCAGTTTGGAAAATCACTAGTATTCCATGCCAAATGTCCGCTCTTTGGAAGATAGAATCACAGGATCAATGGCATTGTTGGTTTAAAAACAAAAGATACTGTAATTTGGGGAATATAGATTGCCCCGCTTCCCCACTTTCCTCAATTCATTCATATTTAATTTCACCTTTTAATTCTTATTTCATTTAATATGGTAATTTTTACACCCTACTTAACTTAGTAACTTCATGGTAAATACATTTTATTTTGTAAAACCTTGCTTATAGACAGAAATTTTAAAGGTACCAAATACATTTTTTTAAACCTTTTGGAGACATTCACATATAACTTGAATTTTTATTTTTTTAAGATTTTATTTATTTATTTATTTGACAGAGAGAGAGATCACAAGTAATAAGAGAGGCAGGCAGAGAGAGAGGGAGAAGCAGGCTCCCCACCAAGCAGAGAGCCCAATGTGGCCATAGGCACACTGGCAGAGCTGAAGGCAGAGGCTTAGCCCACCAAGCCACCCAGGCACCCCATAACTTGAATTTTTTAAAAGTATGACTGTTGCATGAAAGGGAAAGACTATCTTAACTCAGGAATATGTATATATATTACTCAAGCTCACAAAGACCTTTAAATATGAAAATGGCAAACTATGTCTTGAGAATGAAGAGAGCCGTGGAGTGACTCCTTTCCAACTTCTGCCCTGCTGTTAATACATTTTAATTGGTATTATTTACAAATGACTTAATTTAAACTGTTTAAGTCTCTTTCAGTGGCATCTGACATTAATACATTCATCAGAAACATACATTAATTTTTTTTAGATTTTAAAGTTAAATTAATGGTGTCATGTAAATAGCACTGTATCTAAACTCAAATCCCAACTATCCCTCTCTTTCAACTCTCTCCCACATTCACAAAGAAACTACCACATACCTTCATTTTTCCATTCCAACTTTGGATTAGTGCAATGATAACAATACTTGGCAGTGAACAGCTTCATCTCCCTCCTGAGATTAAAGCAAACATTGTTAATCCATGAGGATTCTCTCTTATTGAATAGAGATATATCCAAAGGTTTCTTTTCATCATTTCTCTGCAGCCAGAATAAATTGATAGGAGTTGCAAAAAAAAGTTGAAACTTACTTGTCATCCCTGAGCTGCTTATTCAACATTTTCAAATTCTGGATTCTTCAGCAGTATGCTGAAATTAACATACCTATATCTCAGATCACTTATTTATATTTCATATGATGTCATATACAAAGTGTCTGACATTTTACAGGTAATTTATACACATTAGCTTAGGTCCCAATTTTTCTGTCTACCATAATTAACACCATCAAAAATAGCTACTTATTACAACTCAGAAAACTCCAAAACTGTCTAATTAAAAAATGTACAAAAGACCTGAATAGCCATTTTTCCAAAGAAGACCTGTAGATGTCCAATAAGTACATGAAAATATACATCATTAATACTAGGGAAATGCAAATAACAGCCACAATGAGATATCACCCCACTCCCGTTAGAATGACTATTATCAAAAAAAAAAAAAAAACTAGAAATAAGTGTTGGTGAGGATGTGGAGAAAAAAGAAAACTTGTGCACTGTTGATGGAAATATAAATTGGTGCAGCCACTATGAAAAACAGTATGGACATTTCTCAAAAACTAAAAAAAAAAAAAAAATCATATGATTCTGCAAATCTACTTCTGGGTATTTATTTAAAGAAAATGAAAACACTAACTCAAAAAGACAGATGCACCCCCACGTTCACTGCTGCATTATATACAATAGTCAAGATATGGAAATAATGTAAGTGTTCATTGATGGATGAAGAGATAAAGAAGATGTGAGATACACACACACACATACATACACATATACATATATATATATACATATACACACACAGAGTGGAATATTATCTGGCCATCAAAACAAAAGGAAATTTTATCATTTATGACAACATGGATGTATCTTGAGGGCATTATGTTTAGTGAAACAAATCAGAGAGACAGATACAATCTTAATAATCTCTCTGATAAGTGCAGTCTGTAAATAAGTAAATAAATAAAGAGCCATGGCCATAGATACAGAGAAATGAGTAGTGGTTGACAGAGGTGGAGGGTGAGGGGTTGGAGAAATGAGTGACCTGTTCCTGTTTTTGTTTTAGTTAAACAAATTGAATAAAAAAATAGCTACTAAAAAAAGAGAGCTATACTATTTTATTATCTCCTTACCATATTACTATATAATTTTTGTGTTTAATATTAATGAATTCTACACTACCTACTTTTCACATTTCATTCTACTTTTTTTTTTAATTTTTTATAAACATATAAAGTATTATTAGCCCCAGGGGTACAGGTCTGTGAATCACCAGGTTTACACACTTCACAGCACTCACCATAGCACATATCCTCCCCAATGTCCATAACCCCACCACCCTTTTCCTACACCCCTCCCCCAGAACCCCCTCAGTTTGTTTTGTGACATTAAGAGTCTCTTATGCTTTGTCTCCTCCCAATCTCATCTTGTTTCATTTATTATTTTCCTATCTCCCAACCCCCCCACCCCCGTGCATCTCCACTTCCTCATATCAGGGAGATCATATGATATTTGTCTTTCTCCAATTGACTTATTTCACTAAGCATAATACCCTCTAGTTCCACCCATGTCATCACGAATGGCAATATTTCATTTCTTTTGATGTCTGCTTAGTATTCCATTGTATACATACACCACTTCTCCTTTATCCATTCATCTGTTGATGGATTCCCACCAACAGTGTAGGAGGGTTCCCCTTTCTCCGCATCCTCGCCAGCATCTGTCATTTCCTGACTTGTTCATTTTAGCCATTCTGACTGTTGTGAGGTGATATCTCATTGTGGTTTTGATTTGCATTTCCATGATGCCCAGGGATGTGGAGCACTTTTTCATGTGTCTGTTGGCCATCTGGATGTCTCTGCAGAAATGTCTGTTCATGTCCTCTGCCCATTTCTTGATTGGATTATTTGTTCTTTGGGTGTTGTGTTTGCTAAGCTCTTTACAGATTTTGGATACTAGCCCTTTATCTGATATGTCGTCTGCAAATATCTTCGCCCATTCTGTCAGTTTTGTTCACTGTTTCCTTTGCTGTGCAAAAGCTTTTGATCTTGATGAAGTCCCAGTAGTTCATTTTTGCCCTTGCTTCCTTTGCCATTGGCGTTTTTCCTAGGAAGAGGTTTCTGCAGCTGAGGTCAAAGAGGTTGCTGCCTGTATTCTCCTCAAGGATTTTGATGGATTCCTTTCTCACATTGAAGTCCTTCATCCATTTTGAGACTATTTTCATGTGTGGTGTAAGGAAATGGTCCAATTTCATTCTTTTGCATGTGGCTGTCCAATTTTCCCAACCTCATTTGTTGAAGAGGCTGTCTTTTTTTCATTGGACATTCTTTCCTGCTTTGTCAAAGATTAGTTGACCATAGAGTAGAGGGTCTATTTCTGGGTTCTCTATTCTGTTCCATTGATCTATGTGTCTGTTTTTGTCAGTACCATACTGTCTTGATAATGACAGCTTTGTAATAGAGCTTGAATTCCGGAATTGTAATGCCACCTACTTTGGCTTTCTTTTTCAATATTCCTTTGGCTATTTGAGGTCTTTTCTGGTTCCATATAAATTTTAGGATTATTTGTTCCGTTTCTGTGAAAGAAGTGGATGGGATTTTGATAGGGATTGCATTAAATGTGTAGATTGCTTTAGGTAGCATAGACATTTTCACAATATTTGTTCTTCCAATCCATGAGCATGGAATATTTTTCCATTTATTTGTGTCTCACTCAATTTCTTTCATGAGTACTTTATAGTTTTCTGAATATAGATTCTTTGCCTCTCTGGTTAGGTTTATCCCTAGGTATCTTATAGTTTGGGGTGCAATTGTAAATGGGATTGATGCCTTAATTTCTCTTTCTTCTGTCTTGTTATTGGTGTAAAGAAATGCAACTGATTTCTGTGCCTTGAATTTATATCCTGACACTTTACTGGATTTCTGTACAAGTTCTAGCAGTTTTGGAGTGGAAGCTTTTGGGTTTTCCACATATAATATCATATCATCTGCAAAGAGTGGTAGTTTGACTTCTTCTTTGCTGATTTGGATGCCTTTAATTTCTTTTTGTTGTCTGATTGCTGAGGCTAGGACTTCTAGTACTATGTTGAATAGCAGTGGTGATAACGGACATTCCTGCCATGTTCCTGACCTTAGCGGAAAAGCTCAGTTTTCCTCCATTGAGAATAATACTTGCAGTGTGTTTTTCATAGATGGTTTAGATAATATTGAGGTATGTGCCCTCTATCCCTACACTTTGAAGAGTTTTGGTCAAGAAAGGATGCTGTACTTTGTCAGATGCTTTTTCAGCATCTAATGAGAGTATCACATGGTTCTTGTTCTTTCTTTTAGTAATGTTTTGCATCACACTGATTGATTTGCAGATGTTGAACCAACCTTGCAGCCCTGGAATAAATCCCACTTGCTCGTGGTGAATAATCTTTTTAATGTACTGTTGGATCCTATTGGCTAGTATTTTGGTGAGAATTTTCGCATCTGTGCTCATCAAGGATATTGGTCTGTAATTCTCTTTTTCGATGGGATCCTTGTTTGGTTTTGGGATCAAGGTGATGCTGGCCTCATAAAATGAGTTTGAAAGTTTTCCTTCCATTTCTATTTTTTGGAACAGTTTCAGGAGAATAAGAACTAATTCTTCTTTAATGTTTGGTAGAATTCCCCTGGGAAGCCATCTGGTCCTGGGCTCTTATTTGTTTGGAGATTTTTGATGACTGTTTCAATTTCCTTACTGGTTATGGGTCTGTTCAGGTTTTCTATTTCTTACTGGTTTAGCTTTGGCAGTTTATAGTCTCTAGGAACGCATCCATTTTTTCCCAGATTGTCATATTTGTTGGCGTAGAGTTGCTCATAATATGTTCTTATAATTGTTTGTATTTCTTTGGTGTTGGTCGTGATCTCTCCTTTTTCATTCATGATTTTATTTATTTGGGTCCTTTCTCTTTTCTTGTTGATAAGTCTGGCCAGGGTTTTATCAATCTTATTAATTCTTTCAAAGAATGAGCTCCTAGTTTTGTTGATTTGTTCTATTGTTTTTAGGGGTTTCTATTTCATTGATTTCTGCTCTGATCTTTATGATTTCTCTTCTCCTGCTGGGTTTAGGCTTTCTTTGTTGTTTCTTTCCCATGCTCCTTTAGGTGTAGGGTTAGGTTGTGTATTTGAGACCTTTCTTGCTTCTTGAGAAAGGCTTGTATTGCTATATATTTTCCTCTCAGGACTGCCTTTGCTGTGTCCCACAGATTTTGAACAGTTGTGTCTTCATTATCATTTGTTTCCATGGTTTTTCTCAATTCTTCTTTAATTTCCTGGTTGACCCATTCATTCTTTAGAAGGAGTTGAGTCTCCCCATATTTGGGTTCTTTCCAAATTTCCTCTTGTGATTGAGTTCTAGCTTCAGAGCATTGTGGTCCGGAAATATGCAGGGAATGATCCCAGTCTTTTAATACCAGTTGAGACCTGATTAATGACCCAGGATGTGGTGTATTCTGGAGAATGTTCTGTGAGCACTAGAGAAGAATGTGTATTCTGTTGCTTTGGGATGGGATGTTCTGATGTCCGTCTGGTCTAGTGTGTCATTTAAGGCCTTTATTTCCTTGTTGTTCTTTTGCTTGGATGATCTGTCCATTTCAGTGAGGGGAGTGTTAAAGTCCCCTACTATTATTGTATTACTGTCAATGTATTTCTTTGATTTTGTTATTAGTTGCTTTATATAGTTGGCTGCTCCCATGTTAGGGGCATAGATATTTAAAACTGTTAGATCTTCTTGTTGGACAGACCCTTTGAGTATGACATAGTGTCCTTCTTCATCTCTTATTATAGTCTTTGGCTTAAATCTAATTTATCTGATATAAGGATTGCCACCGCAGCTTTCTTCTGATGTCCATTAACATGGTAAATTGTTTCCCACCCCCTCACTTTAAATCTGGAGGTGTCTTTGGGTCTAACATGAGTTTCTTGTAGGCAGCATATGGATGGGTTTTGTTTTTTTATCCATTCTGATACCCTGTGTCTTGATTGGGGCATTTAGCCCATTTACATTCAGGGTAACTATTGACAGATATGAATTTAGTGCCATTGTATTGCCTGTAAGGAGACTGTTAATGTATATTATTTCTGTTCCTTTCTGATCTACTACTTTTAGGGTCTCTCTTTGCTTAGAGGACCCCTTTCAATATTTCTTGTAGAGCTGGTTTGGTGTTTGCAAATTTTTTCAGTTTTTGTTTGTCCTGGAAGCTTTTTATCTCTCCTTCTATTTTCATTGATAGCCTAGCTGGATATAGTATTCTTGGCTGCATGTTTTTCTCGTTTAGTGCTCTGAATATATCATGCCAGTTCTTTCTGGCCTGCCAGCTCTCTGTGGATAAGTCTCCTGCCAATCTAATATTTTTACCATTGTATGTTACAGACTTCTTGTTCCAGGCTGCTTTCAGGATTTTCTCTTTGTTGCTAAGACTTGTAAATTTTACTACTAGATGGTGGGGTGTGGACCTACTCTTGATTTTGAGGGAGGTTCTCTGCGCCTCCTGGACTTTGATGCTTGTTCCCTTTGCCATATTAAGGAAATTCTCTATAATAACTCTCTCCAATATACCCTCTGCTCCCCTCTCTCTTTCTTCTTCTGGAATCCCAATTCTAATGTTGCTTCATCTTATGGTATCACTTATCTCTCAAATTCTCCCCTTGTGGCCCAGTAGTTGTCTCTCTCTTTTGCTCAGCAGCTTTATTCTCTGTCATTTGGTCTCCTATATCACTAAGTCTTTCTTCTGCCTATTTATCCTAGCAGTAAGAGCCTCCATTTTTTTATTGCACCTCATTAATAGCTTTTTTGATTTCCAGTGGGTTAGATTTTAGTTATTTCTCTAGAAAGGGCTTTTATTTCTCCAGACAGAGTTTCTCTGATATCTCCCATGCCTTTTTCGAGCCTGGCTAGAACCTTGAGAATCATCATTGTGAACTCTAGATCTTATATATTACCAATGTCTGTATTGATTGGGTCCCTAGCCTTCAGTACTGCCTCTTGTTCTTTTTTTTGTAGTGAGTTTTTCCGTCTTGTCATTTTGTCCAGATAAGAATATATGAAGGAGCAAATGGAATACTAAAAGGGCAGCAACGACCCCAGGAAAATATGCCTTAACCAAATCAGAAGAGACCCCAAATCATGGGGGAAAAAATGGGGTAAAAAGAAGTTCAGAAAAAAAATTAACAAAAGAAAATAAAGAAAAAATATAAAAAAAGAAAATATATATATATATGTATATATTAATTAGACTGGTGACTAGAACAGGGTCACCCACTTAATTTTGGGAGTATTTTGGTCTCTTAGAAGAAACTACCTCCTAAAATTTTAAGGAATGAAAAGCATATATAAGGGTAAACACAATGAAGGGATGGAATATGACTATAAAGATGAAAAAAAAATTTTTTAATTTCTAACAAACAAGTTGGTAAGGTAACTTGGTTGGGAGAATAAAGAAAAAGAAAGTGGAGAGAATTTGCTTGGGCTGGAGACTAGATCAAGCCCGGTGCTAGATTTAGGGTCTATTTTGATTAGAAGAAGTTTTACCCTAAATTTTTTAGAAGAAAAATTCCTATGTGTATTCAAAAAATAAGGTTAGATAAAATGAAAGATAAAATATGACTATAATAATGACGGTTCAAAAAAGATTTTTTTTAATGAGAGGTATTAAGATAAACTAGTTAAAAAACATTAAAAGAGGAAAGGGTAAAAGTTAAAAAAAATTAGCAGAAGAAAAAAATTTTAAAAATTAATTAACTTTGCAAGACTAAAGATTCAGAAAGCCATGAATTCCATGCTTTGCTTTCTCCTCCTCTGGAATTCCGCTGTTCTCCTTGGTAAGTGAACTTAGTCTTGGTTGGATTTCTTGTTGATCTTCTGGGGGAGGGGCCTGTTGTAGTGATTCTCAAGTGTCTTTGCCCAAGGCAGAATTGTACCGCCCTTACCAAGGACCAGGCTAAGTAATTGCTTTCAGGAGCTTTTGTTCCCTGAAACAGGAGCTTTTTGTTTCCCTGAGCTTTTGTTCCATAGAGTTACAGAGGACAGTAATGAAAATGGCGGCCTCCCAATCTCTGGCCTGGAGGAGCCGAGAGCTCAGGGCCTCACTCCTCAGTGCACCCTCAGAGAAAATCACTCAATCAATCCCATCTCCCCGGTCTCCAGCCACCCTTGGAGGAAAGTACTTAATCATTCCCGCTCCCTGGCCTCTGGTTGCACTCCGAGCTCACCCAGCCTTTGACCAAGCATCTCTATCTCTGGCACACAGCTCCGCCCGGAGTCTCCGAACCCCACAAATCCCTGAGCTCTTCTCGGGGGTGTCTCCCCGTATCTTGTGGGGACCCCACTCACAGACCGGTGGCTCGTGCCACGGATTACAGTTCAAGGTAACCCCGAATTGAGAGCTCACTCCTCGGCTCTGTCTCTGTAGCCGGCTTCCTTGCTCTAATACCTGTGATCTCTGCGACACTCAAACTCCCCTGATCCTTCTGTGACCCCATGGAACCTGAGGCCACACTGTCCCTGTGTGGGCCTCACCCTGGTTTAGCCTCTAGAGCGATGTCCCTCAGTGGAGCCAACTTTTAAAAGCCCTGATTTTGTGCTCCGTTGCTGTACTGCTTGCCAGGAGCCAGCCCCTCCCCCCATGGTCTATCCTCCCGTTGCTTTGGATTCACTTCTCTGCCAGTCCTACCTTTCAGAAAGTGGTCGATTTTCTGTTTCTAGAATTGTTGCTCTTCTCTTCAATCTCGTGTTGGTTTTGTAGGTGTTCAGAATGGTTTCATAAGCTATCTAGCTGATCTCCTGCTACCTGATATCATCTCAGCCTGTTACCTCTCTGCCATCTTGACTCCTCCTCCTCACATTTTATTTTATATAATTAAATTTATCTAAGTTAATATAAAATTAAGTGAATGACTAACTCATTGTATATATGTGTATGTTTAGTTCAATAATTACTAATCATATAAACAATATCAGACCTCCCTGGAAGATACAATGATGTTAAAAAAGGACTAAAGCAAAATGATTGCATTCTAAGAGTTCAAAAATTTGAAAGAGAAAAGAGACCAACACCTAAATTAAATATGCTTACTACCTTTATTGATGTCTGCATTGTTTTTTGCACTGGTTTTAGCAAAATTTTTCCTTCTACAGTCAATATATAGATATTGATCTTGTCTCAGATTAAATGTCACTACCCTAGACATATTTGGGGTAGAGTAACCTGTGAGTCTGAATTGAATACTCAAGAACTGCCTATTTATCAAAGCTCCTTCATGCAACCCAGCAGCAGCTCTGAGCACTTTATTGTACCCTTCAGCTGTTTCCCAAAGGTCAGAAGGCATCACATTCTGTTCTTCCAATTTCCAATTGTAATATATTGAAAATCTCTGTGTATCTCTCATATGCACTCATATGTATGTATTGTCTTCTACAATAGTGTCAAATCTGAACAGAAAAAAATAATTTTCCACTTGCCTCATAACTCACAAGTTCAAATAACTGTAATGCAGTTAGCACGATCTCATAATTATACAGTGCCATGATGCTCCCTTTCCTTTATCTTCTCACCCCCCCTTTTTAAATGTGTTATTTCAGGTCTATATGGAATAATAAATGAGCTAATGCTGACCCATATATCTGTTATAGCCTGCTACCTTTGCTACACTAAGATCAGGTGGAGCCTTTGAAATTACTTCTTATAAGTACTTGATTAAATTCTTAGCCAAGGGCCATTTTTCTCCCAAATCTCTCTATGGAGAAGAAATAGTCATTTTCTTCTTCCAGTTATAAGAGCTTTTCAAGAAGGAACAAGTGGTCTGTGATTTTGATTGCTGTGGAGAGGTCTAGTCAAGTAAGGGCTTAGAAGAGACCATTGAATTTGTTAATTAGTAGGTCGTTGGTGAATTGAGCTCTCAAAGACAGTAGTTTCAGCAAATTCGTGGGAGGAAGAATAACAAAGAGTAAGTTGAGACTGGAAGAAAAGGTAGTGGAGGCAACAGTACTATTTTAAGAATTTTGGACAGTGAACAAATAAAAGGGAATGGAAAGTGGAGATATACTGGTTTCAAAAGATAATATTTTAAGTTTCAAATTTGAGAATGTTTACTATTTGTAACTAATGAGACATCATAGTTTTTAAAGCCTGAAGTTCAGAAAAATTTTATAAACAGAAGCAATTTGTGCAAAAACCAACTTCTCTTCTGGGATGGTTAGATAATCAGCATATTTTTGTTGGAGAGTAAGTACAAAGTATTCTGAACGTTGGCCTAATTTCTTCTTAGGATTTCTTCACATGTTAAAACCATAATCAAACTCCTAGAACTGCTTGGGATATCCATTATACCACTATCCCTTCACTCTTAGGATTGAAAGTATTCCCTGTAGAGGAGATGGAAAAATCAGCATGTTCATAGTTCTGGCAACAGCCTGAGAGCTAAGGCTATTAAAAGGCCACCCCAAATCTCATAGAATGGGGACTCTATGTTCATCTTACCTCTAACCTAGTTCCACTCCACATAACAAGATTTCCTCATGGACAAGACATGGAAGCAAACTGGCAACTCAGGAGAGCTTATATCAAGGATGGTGGCAGTGAATTGGGCAATAGGCATCCTCTTTCATCTCTTCAGTGGTTTTCCTCTAAACTTGAACCTCTCTAAAACCTAACTCACTACCGAGGTCCTGAACCAATCACTCCTGACTCTAAGCAGGGTTGGTTTGAGGCAACCCTGCCACTGTTCACCAGGGAGTGTGAGCTCCAGGGTCAATTCACATCAGTCTCAGTTCTGCTCTACTGCTTGCTAGGAAGCCACAGTCAAATCACCTCATCTACACCACTGTAAGTCTCCTCAAATAAGTCAAGCAGATAAAGCCATTTACTTGTGGAACATAAGGAATAACATGGAGGACACTGGGAAATGGAGAGAAGTGAGTTGGGAGAAATTGGAGGGGGAGACAAACCATGAGAGTCTGTGGACTCTGAGAAACAAACTGAGGGTTTTGGAGGGGAGGGGCTAAGAGCTTGGGTGAGCCAGGTGGTAAGTATTAAGGAGGGCATACACTGCATGGAGCACTGGATGTGGTACATAAACAATGAACTTTGGAACACACACACAAATTTAATTTAATTTAATTTAACTTAAAAAAAAAAGAATTTTAAGTCTCCTCATCTATGACATGGAGGTAATGGTGGCATCTTAGCCCAGGGTTCTTATCAATAATAAATAAGATCATATAAGTGATTCACTTGGCAAGGCCAATAAAACAGAATAAACACTAACAAATTACAAACTATTAATATTATCTGTCCTCTTCATTTTTTTCTATCTTCTATCTACATTAAAAAGAAATTCATATACATTTTCCTAATGCTCAGCAAAATGAATTTTATATTTGATCACTAAACAATTGTGAGTTCATTACTCAGATCACATGAAAAGCAACTCCAAAATTCTTTGGGCAAATCTACAGAAAAATTATCCTCGCTGAAATTAGTAATAACCAAGTGAACAATGGAAAAACATATATGTGCATGTAAAATGCTATATATCTACTCTTCTAGTTATATTTCTCAAAACAAAAATTATACAAGATCAAACAATGAGGAAATCAGCAGTATTATACACTAAAAAATGAGATTCTTTTGTTTCAAAACAAGATTATTTATTACATATTATTTATTATATTCTACAAAATGTTTGACTGGAATTGTTTAAGAAAATCACATCATCAAATATGACTGAAAAATGGAATTGCACTCTTTCCTCCTTTGGAAAGCACATCATGTTAAGTAATCTAAGAAAAAAAAAATTAAGGAATCTGCTTAATTTTATTAAAAATTTCCCCCCAAATACCAAAATCTTACAATACTAATGTTTTAGGCAATGTACCCCATAAAATGCTGATGTAATTTGAAATAATATTTATTTAATCTTTGACCAGTCTGATAAATTTCTAAGTGTGCAAAACCTATACTCCTGCTGAAAGCTAGCAAGGATGAAAATATAGCAAAGATAACAAAGAAAAGGACAAAGAGAACAAAACCAATCAAACTGTGCTGTGTGTGGACAGTGGTCAGACCTATGGCAAAAAGCCAACTTGTTAGAAAGTCTAGTTTCTTTCTTTTATTTTTTCTTTTCTTTCCTTTCTTCTTTCTCTTCCCTTTTCTTCTTTCATTCTCACTATAAAACACAAATATGCTCTGCCATTCTATCTCAGAAAACATTTCATTTTCTGTAAAATCCATTTATACTTTTCACTCTTTCCACAATCTTTAAGAGAAGTCGGTTAGGGGGAACCAAACCCATCAACTAGCTCTTAGACCTCTGACTCCACAACCTTGGTGAAACTGACCATCAGAGATGTCTTCTATGCAGTGTCATTACGCTGCAATTTGATACTACCTTGTTGGAAAAGAAAAAAAATCATTTGACTGTACTGTTTAGAAAATAGTATTTCCAGACAAAATCTCCTTTGATGTCTTCTCTTCCATAGTGATTGAAACATTTACTATATCCATTTTAAGCCAAAAGCTGTTGGTCATGGTTTGGCACCAATTACATATAACCTTGAACTCCATATATGTTGTTCTTTCATCATTACGGTTTTCAGATTGAAAGTGCTTTTAAGACCTCAAAAAATTTAGATTAACTTTTATTTTTCTACTAGTATGTCATCTTACAGAGGAGCCTTTTATTCTCCAAAAAAAGGTAGGTCTAGATAGTTCTCTTTTTAAAAGGAGAAACTGGTTTCTTTGCACCATTATATTATTCATCCTTTTTATCTTCTGAAATCGTTTTATCTTCTGAAATCTTACAGATTAGGGAAACAGACTTTTAATCAAAATAATTCCAGTGAAGTATATAGTATCAAAACGTGCCAAGTACCATTGTGCCATTGAAGTGGCACAAAAGTTGAAATAAGCCATTCCCTTTAGCATGGAAGGGGTAAGGAGTGAAACAGACTAGAGTTGACCTAAGACAACCTTCACGAAGGAGATTACTGGGATGAGGCATTATTTATTAATTTAGGTTGTGATATTTAGATACAGAGATTTAGAGGAATTGTTACATAATTGCTTCTATTTAATCTGAGAAACAAAAGGCAAAGTCATGTCTTGAGAGTAAGGAGGTAGAGTCAGCACATCTTTAGACAAGAATAGAAAATTTTTAAAACAGATATTGTAAAACTATGATAGTGACTCAACAAGGAAAAATATGAGTAATATGTGACATTGCTGAGATCCAGTTGAGGTTGGTGATGGTTATGGACCCGATGCTGCAAGTTACATTAATTACTCCCACCACAGTCAAGCTACCTGGGTGCTATCATAATAGTAGCTAATATCCAGGTACATATAATTTGGGAATTTCACCAATGAGATGTAACACAAGGAAATCATGTAAGTGAGTTTAGGAATATTACAAAGAAAACTACTGAAATGATTCACCATGGGTCTCAACATTTTAGAGAATAAAATGACATTAGAAGTATTGTTCAATAACCAGAAAGTAGAGATCAATATATATTAATGGGGCTCATAAGATTATAGCACAGGTGAAAAGGATTCAGCAGACAGGCTGACTGAGGAATGATCTATAAATTAGTGAATTAAAGATACAGGAGTTTCTGATGAAAAGAGGAAGTGTGATGATTTCAGTAACCACTACCATTCTGCAACTCACCAGCTACATGGAACTAGGCCAGTTGCTTAGTATTTCTGATCTTTTTACTTAACAGTACAATGGTAAAAACCAGTGTTGCTCAAGTTTTAGTTTAAAAGACTCACCTGGATAGCTTGTTAAGCCACATATTCCAGAGATTCCAATTTTTGTTTGGTTTAGATTTTTGTTTTGTTTTGTTTTGCTTTGCTTTAATCAGGATGTGGCCTGAGAATATGCATTTTCTACCAGTTTACGAAAATAATTCAGGCCACAACTTGAGTAACACTGTAAAGGCAATGTGATCTCACAGAGATAATGAGATAAGTTATATAAATGTCACTTGGTATACAGTAGGCAGGCAACCAAGTATCAGTTACTTTTCTCATCAATGAATATTTCCTTGTTGCTATCATCTGAACAAATGTAAAAGTGTAAGGCACTGTCCTAGAATTTTAGAAGGAATTCCAATTACCTAAGTTGCCTTTGAGTTATTTTCAAGTTCTAACATTTAACATTCCCTCTCCCTTAATCAAGTAATGAGAACCTAGACTAAAAAACAATAATGCAAAAGGAAACTTCACAAACATTTCTGAGGAATTTTGGTCTAAGCACTGATTTTGCATATCATTACAATGAGATGGCTTTTGTAATTATTATCTGTTAATATCTAACAATTCATCTTGTGACTCCTTTACTAAACACCTATTCAGTCTGATAATTCCTATATGACCATTTTCACCAATAGTTAAATAATCCTTGTTCTGCTACCATAATCCCACAGACTCAATTCAAAATTCTTTAGAATTCATAAATTATTTCAACAAATATGAGCTAGGCTTTAAAGAAACAACCAAAGAAGTTGACTAGTCCTTGTTTTCCTTGAGCTACATATATTGTTTCTAGGTTGCTTTCTTCCAAAAAGATCTTAAGTGATGTTTAAAAATATATTCAAACAGTAAAACTGCTACTATAGAATATTTATAAGTATCACTATGTAAATAATGGGGAACCATAAATAACATCATATATATGAGTCACATATATATATGATACTATATATATAGCCAATGTAATTGAGCAGTTTAGCTCTCAATTAAGGTACAGATAAAACAATAATGGTTTTATATAATTTTTATTGTGTAATAAAAGACAAAAATCAATTCCTCAGGATAATTAGTATTATTTCTTAGAAATGACTTTTAAAAGGAATTTATCACTTGGGACTTTATTCAATGGATATTGAACAAAACAATAGACAGTGCAGTTAAAGTTACTTTTGCAGTTAGAGATTTAGCGGTCACATAAAGTGGTGAATACTGAATTTAACTTGGGCTCTATACTCTGAGAGATTAGTGATGGTTAAGAACATCCCTCCCAAACTTTTGTGTTCCAGAAAGAACTAACCTCAAAAAACCACCCTTCTCTAGAAAACTTACTGTCCATGGACTCCCATAAGATTTAAAGATAACTCCCTTGTTTATCTACCTCTATAAAACCCCAGCCCCCTTTCATTTCTTTAAGGCCTTCCTCATTAAAGAGTATTCTTCCTATGCAGTAAGGCTGAATAAAATCATCCTCTTAATCATGCAGGGCATTTTGTCTTTCATATTATCTTGATGCTGCATAGAAATTGAGCAGGACAACATTAAAGTGTTTTTCTTTTTTCTTAGCTAACTTCTTTCCCCTATTAAAGAAAGTTTAGAAAATATGTCAGATACCTCACTCCTGTTACCTTTTTTTTTTTTTTAAGATTTTATTTATTTATCAGAAAGAGGGCAGGAGCGAGCACAGGCAGACAGAATGGCAGGCAGAGGGAGAGGGAGAAACAGGCTCCCTGCTGAGCAAGGAGCTCGGTGTGGGACCCAATCCCAGGACGCTGGGATCATGACCTGAAGGCAGCTGCTTAACCAACTGAGCCACCCAGGCGTCCCTCCTGTTACCTTTTTAAAAGTTTAATTTTTATACATTTTGTGAGTCTTGAAGTTTTAAGCATCCCCAAGTCCTGATGATTCTATCCATACATACTTAAGTGTTCTAAATCAGAGAGAAGAGCAAAGCTATTTTTGTAAAGGTGAAGGGATACTGAGGTAAAACTGAAGAAAGAATAAAGAAAAAGAGTAAAAGCATAAAGGATAGCTTCAGGTTTTTGTTCTCTTCAGGTCTTTAGTCTTGACTTGCTAATTTTTTTCAGAATCTTCCATCTATGAGCTAAACATTTTGTGGTGGCCATTTCCACAGAAAAGAGTTCATTGTGACACTCCTATTTGCATATTCTGGTTTGCTCCCTGTACTGTCTCTCCTTTTCTGGTGATAATGAACCAAGAAGTTCTGCTTTTAGCATTTATGAATTTGAGTGTTGGCACTTTCTGTCCTTAGGTGTAATTTTCAAGTCCCTTCTTTACTTCATTGTCCAACTTACTTATTTTAAACACTTTCTTTCCCTTCAGAAAATAAAGATTCTCTTCACTCTATTTTCCTTCCAATCTGAAATGGGGGTATTCTAGAAAACAGAGGCAGTAGTCTCCTAACATGAAAAACACTTTTGCCTATAATCTTAGTTGGAATTCTACTCTGTTGCCCTAATCAGGACCTCTGCAGACTCAGTCCTAACTAGTCCCATGTTTTCTCTGAATTCAGCCTCCAATCCAAGTACTAAATATTTGATTAATCATACATAAAATTTTATATAACAACCATGTAAGCTAAGAGAATGTGACACCCGTTCAATATGAACTATTCCAGAGCACCTGTGTGGCTGTCAGTTAAATGTCTGCCTTTGGCTCAAGTCCTGATCTCAGACTCCTGGGATCCCTGCTCAGTGGGGAATCTGCTTCTCCCTCAGCCCCTACACCCATTCACTCCCTTTCTCAAATAAATAAGTAAAATCTTCAAAAAAGAATATGACCTAATCCACTTGTTCACTGATATAGAAATTAATTTGTCATAAAACTCTTCGGTATAACAGTCAGAACTTTTGTTTTTACTTCCTATATTTACTGTTAGTCATTATTATACACTCTTATTCTCATAACTTGTTGCATGACAGCAAGTTTATTTCTTAAAGTAGTTGGTGAATTGTATTTGCTAAGCTCAAAGGACAACCTGGCCTCTGTTTCATCCAGCACATTCTTTATCTGCCATAGTGGCTATAGTTCTTTTAAGTGATCCTTCAACAGCATTGAAACAAACAAAAAATAAATATATTATCTTTTGAAATATTGTTTCTATTCATATTACAAGTAGATCTCAAAAATACCACTTTCATATTGCTTAACTATGTTATAAATGATAATGCAGAAAAAGATAAAAAATTAGTAAAATATTTCAAATCAAGCATTTACAATACTGCATGTAAATGTCCTCGTGAAAATTGTGATATTTCATATAAAATTTTCATTAAAATGCTGGAAGAGATGTGAAAATATTTCCTCCATTCTAACCACAGGCATTTTTATTAGCCACTTTACCATAAACAGATGTTCATTTTAGGTCTAATGTTTACTTGTCAAGTTGGTTACAAGTAGAAATTACGCTTGTGTAAAATACATCATTGGCTTATAAATATTTAGTTAAGTTTGAGTTTATCATAGGTTTGATATTCACACTGATGTGGGAAGAAGCATTTGAAACATCAGATAGTTGCCCGTTACAGGTATTCCTTTAAAATGTGAATTTTTACTAAAGTCGTTAGATAACTGTGCTGAGAACTTATTGTTCAAGGTGTTCACAGTTAATCTCCTTACAAAGTATTCAGGTTGCTACAAAATTAAATTAAAAAAAAAGAAGATATGTAATTAGTAAAATGGCCTCTGTAGGAAAAAAAGACTATTGTGAATAGAAATCTGTCATTAGGAAACTCTATTGATGGGCTTATTAGCAGACTTAATTTTAGAATTCAAAAATTTTTAAAAAGATGAAAATATTAACTAAAAGATGAAAAAAAGCACAATAGGTAAAAATCTAAACAGTCCTCCTTATTTAATCACAAATTAAATAATTTTCTCCATATATGACTTGGTTTAGATTTCAATAAGTAATTTTTGACTACAGAAAAATTAGTAAAAAAGAGGGGCATCTGGGTGGCTCAGCCATTAAGCATCTGCCTTTGTCTCAGGTCATGATCCCAGGGTCCAGATATTGAGCCCCACAGGAAGTCCACTTCTCCCTCTCTCACTCCCCATGCTTGTGTTCCTTCTTTTGCTTTGTCTCTCTGTCAAATAAACAGATAAAATATTTTTCTAAAAAATTAGTAAAAATGAATGTTCTCAATAAATTTTGGTAAACAATCATCAGTTTTTTATTGAATCTAGTAGACTATCTGATAGTAATGAATACATACTCCCCTTGGCCAGTAACCCACTTTTCCTACAGAAATAAAAGGAGCAGTTAGTAAGCATCTCATGATATTGTTTGTGATAATAAAAATAGGAAATGCTCTTAATACTCCTCACTAGGAAGATTACTAGGTAAAATACATTGTATCTATGCTATAAAATACTTAGAAACATTTCAAAAGAATCATGTAGCTCTATATGCACTAAAATGGAAATGGAAACATGATGATTTAAGTGAAAAAAACACAAATGCTATAAATACTATATTCAATATTTAGAAGAAAAACAAGTGTGTGCGTGTGTACACATGTGTATAGTGTAGATACAAATAACTACTTCAAACTCAAGTATACAAAAATATAACTTTTAAAACATGTCTATAATTTAATTTAATCCTTAAATTGTCAGTTGGTGGAAATTTAATCTCAATTAATTTAGGTGTTCATCAATCAGTTTAGCCTAACTTTTCTTTCCCTAAGTGTTTCACTTAGTCCTAGGATCTTCCATAGTGCTAAGGTACTGATGAAGAGTGAACATCTAACCCTTGTTCCTTGGCATATATACATGTTACCATCTGCTGGGATTTATTCATCATTATTTGATCTGTTGTCACTACACAAAACTGGAATTTATGATTCCCTTGACTAATGAGAGCAATGCTCTTATGAATAAACAACTTTTGAGTAAGAAAGTTTAGAAATGCTTGTGTAGCAAAGTTAACCGTGGAGCATGTGTCTAGGTAGTCACTCTTCTCCCAGGATTAAGGAATAAAACCAGAGTAGGGAATGAAATATAAAATCACTCTATTCTCTACAATTTAACATCAGCCCAAATTGGTTCAAACCAACACAGGTTCAGGATTAAAATATAGACAATTCCAACTAAATTTGCTACTGAAAAACTCTTCGTAATGAATACACCTTTTAACATAAGGCAAGATTTTTTTTTTTTTTTCATTTAGAGCTCAAGAGAAAATGTGAAAGGAATTCTTTCAAAGCATTTGCCAAATTTATGTGGGAGCTGGAAAATCCAGCAGAAGGTAGCTGATAATGGACTAAGAAGCTGAGCACAAATTTTGGCTGCCACAGAGTACTGGCAATGGAGACAAAAATGAAAGAACATTCCAACCAGATTAAATAACAGAAAAAACTGAATAGTCCTATATCTACTAAAAAATAAATACGTTAACTAAATATTTCTAAATTATCAAATCCCACATGTCTCCTCTGCCAAATTATATACACACACATTTTTCTTTCTCACCTTGTTTTATGAGGTCAGCAATTTTTTTTAAGACTTTATTTATTTGACAGAGAGAGAGATCACAAGTATGCAGAGAGGCAGGCAGAGAGAGAGGAGGAAGCAGGCTCCCTGCTGAGCAGAGATCCTGATGCGGGTCTAGATCCCAAGACCCTGATTGAGATCATGACTTGCGCCAAAGGCAGAGGCTTAACCCACTGAGCCACACAGGTGCCCCAGAGGTCAGCAAATTCTAGATTCCAAAATCTGACTAGGATATCAAGACAATGACAGTCAGCAGAGAGCATCTATCATAATCACAGATAAAAAAATCCTAACCAATAAATCAGGAAACTCAAACAAGCTATATACAAAATGAATAATGTAAGTGCCATGACCAAGTGAAATTTATTCCAAGAAAATGCAAGAGTCAAAATCATTTAATTTACCATATAACCAGAAAAAAAAATCTCAATAGATAAAGAAAATTAGTTTGATAAAATTTAACACTCATTAGTGATAAAATCTGCTAGCAAACTTGACTAAAACTAAGTTAGGACTCTTTAAAAAAAAAATGGGAGGTGCATGTATATCGAGGGCCAGAAATCCTAGGGCCATTTTAAAATTCTGCTTTCGACAGGTAACTATCAGAAATTGTCAGCATTCAATATTCTCAGTGTAAAGTATTTTTTCCTGAAGACTGGAAAAGAAGCATAAATGTCCATTCTCACAGAGTCTATTCAAAACTAACTCAGAATGAAAGACTAAGAAATGAAGAACACAGAGATTAAAGAGGAAGAAATAAAAGTGTCATTTTTGCAGACTCAAGATAGTATATATAAAGATTTCAAAATAATTTCCCTCAAAACAATTAGTATCAATAACTGAATTTCTTAAGTGTGCTGAAATATTAACATACAAAATTCAAATGTAAATCAATATACAATTAAAAATAATTAAAAATGAAATAAATGAAATCATTTACCATAGCGTCAAAAACCTTCAATACTTAGAAATACACCTCGTGAACACTGTTCAAATATTCAACTCAAGAAACTAGAAAATACTAAAAATAAATGAAGCCTAAATGCTTTCACTATCTAAAATGTCAATTCTCCAAAAATGTCTCTATAGATTTAAGGCCTTCTCAAGACTACAGAATTTTCTTTGTTTTGTTTTGGAATCTGGTATGTAGATTCTGAAGTCCATGTGGAAATCCAAACATTTTGAAATCCAAGAAGCAATAGCATCAGCAACAAAGGCAATGTAAAATTGTCATTTGAGAAAAAAGAGTATGTTAAAATCCTTGAGACATGAAAAAGTTGCTCAAACTCATTAAACATCAGGAAAATTCAATTTAAACCCCAATGATAAATCACATCAACAGAAATTACTGAAATTAAGAACCCTAACAAATAATAAGTTATGGAGATAATAATACAACTTATGACAAACCTGATGGGATTCTATACTTATATAATCATGAAAAACTATTTAAACATTGTCAAACTTAAATAAAACATAGCAATTTAATTAAACAAAGGTGAGCTTATTTAGGAATAGCAGAGAAATTGCAATTTAGGACAAGCAAACTATGGCAAACCATAGAAGTCCAAAGAAACAAAGGGGAGGCTAGATTTTGCTAGGTTCTTGGAGGAAAGTATAGAGGGTTGTTTTGAGCATAAGGGAGGAGAACAGGAGTTTGAGGTTATAGCAGTTTCTCACTGGCTGCAGGTGGTGGGCAGTTTGCTGTTACTGAGGCATGTAGAAATCTTCCTTCTTCCTGCTGGTTCTGTAAGTTCAAACAAATGTTACCTGCATGAGACTTCTCCCTTCATGGCTTCCTAACTCCATTTTTTTATTTTTAAGATTTTATTTATTTATTTATTTGACAGACAGAGATCACAAGTAGGCAGAGAGGCAGGTGGTGGGGGGGTGAAGTAGGCTCCCTGCTGAGCAGAGAGCCGGATGCGGGGCTTGATCCCAAGACCCTGGGATCATGACCTAAGTGGAAGGCAGAGTCTTTAACTCACTGAACCACCCAGGCACCCCTTCCTGACTCCATTTTAAATCAAGTCTCTTTCACTCATTTTCACAGCAGTATCTTTAAATTAGATGATTTGTATCTTCTAGAACCAGCAGTTCTATATAACCCCCCAGCATGTATAAATCACATATGAGTAAAAATGTGACACAATGATATATATGTATGTTTATAGAAGTACTATTTGTTACAGCCCCAAAGTGGATATGAGCAACTTTCCTGCAATATTAGAGCACATACACTTTGGTATGAGGATACAATACAATATTATATAATAATATAAAGGAAAAAAATAAAACAAAACATGTTCTACACAGTAATGTGGTTGAATTACACACACATAATATTGCCTGAAAGAAGCCAGACCAAAAACAAAAACAAAAAGTAAATACTGCAAAATTTCAATTATGTAAGTGTCAAAAACAGTAAAAACTAACACATTTGCTAGAAATTAGGATAGTGATTACCTTTGGAGATGAGTGTGAATAGGACTGAGACAGGCCCTGAGGGCTGCCACTGATGTCCTGGGGTTCTTGATCACTATGATGATTGCATGGACATGTTTACTTGGGCAAAATAAACTCCACACCTAAGGTTTTTATAATTTGTTATGCATTTTGTTCTTCAATTAAAAACTTAAAAATTCAGGCAATGCTTAGCTAGACATCATTAGAATGCTCTATGTTTGAAGGTAAAGTTCAGGTTTAACATATTAGCATTATTCTGCTATATCATATTATTTAAAAAAATAAGCATCTGCCACTGAACACCTCTAATACTTGTATGACACCCAACCATACATCTTCTGTGGCACCCCATGTAGGAGGAACAGTATTCCAGCTGTTTTTTGCCTGTCAGAAATCTATTCCTGAATCACTTCCAGCTGGCTTAAATGCAAATCTAATTTTACAGAGGCTGACGCTTAGAAACAAACATTAAAGTCTTAAAATAGTGGCCAGTAATGAGACCCAACAAATAGAAGCTTACTTTACGTATCATCCACCCTTAAATTAGTGCGTAATCTGGCCATATATACAACAAATTATTTCCAAGAGATTACAGTGCTGTATCCCAGAAGCTTGTAGTCACATCTGCACTGTGATCAAAGTCAAAAGTCCTACATCTGTATTACATTGTTTGACATATTCAAAATGACTCTCCCATAGTAATAAATCAAGGGCAGCAAAAATGTTTTCAGAGATGGTTGGCAATATACTGTGGAAGAATGTGGATATCAAAATTTCAAAGCAATCTGCCAGTGAGTGTATTCACAGATGATTCCACCTTACCCCATCCTCCACACACATTTGTCAAGTATTCCTGTATCTGTTGATTTTGTTTATAAATCCCCCTCCCTAATAAGCAATTATTTCACTGGTTTCAAGTTGGCAGATGTTGTTTTATCTCTAGGGTCAATTTTGTCTGCACACAGTAAACAAATCCTAAGGCCACAGATTTAATAACAGTTGACTGTAAATAGGCTAATTTTATATTTTCCATCCTTAACAGTGTATTACATGGCAGAACATATATATATATGCATATTGCATATATATATATGATTAAATAATATAAATACAGTTGATGTAAGTGTTAATGCCTTCTTATAGCTTTTAGTGTCCCTGTTTCCCAAATGGGTGAAGGGCATTTTACACTTCTCTGAGTTTTACTGCAAAATTATTGATCCAACATCATCCCCCCCACATTTGGTGATTATGTCATCTTGGTGCAGTACCTTCTCCAAACTTGTATCTTTGACCTACTATCCTCAGCATAAAGAAAATGATTCACTCCTTTTCTAGCTGAAGATTTTCTTTGTGACTCACTTTCCTTGACTATTCCCCGGCGTTCCATCGACTATTCTGTAAAGCAGCCTTGTGGTAAACCAGGAGACACAAACAACTGTCCTCCAGATATATATTTTTAAATATGTTTTAACATGATATATTTTGATAATTACAAACACAAGCCTCTGAAATCTCGTAAAAAGATGAAAAACCCAGTCCAGAGCAGATGCAATTCCAAGTGGCATCTGCAGCCATGGATTGAGCAGAAGCTACCTTTTTTCAGTAGGGCACACACCCCCGGTTAGCAGCACCATTAGGATTGCATAAGCATTTATTCTGGCCACACCTCATTTATATTACCTCACGACCATAATGGGCATTTGAACGGATAACCCCCATTAAAATTCCTAACGGGCTACCTAATAGCTCTTATAAGTTCCCTTGAAATCTAGAAATTTCTTTTGCCTCTAAAACTAACTCCTTACCAGGATAAATAATCATTATTTGTCAGTTAGCTATTAAAATCCGCTTCCGGTGTATTCTCCTTGAGGGGCTGAAGATGTGTCATCTCTCCCAGGTTTATTCTCCATGATTCTCTTATTTGAGACTAATCTGATAGAAACTAAGCAGTTGATTGCTTTTTTTTAAACCTCGTTACCGTCACTGCAACCCGTTATTAAGCATGGTAACTGCAAAATATTTTAGAAAGTTATCTTTTCATTTCTAGCCTGATGTCATGAATATTAATTTTCTACTGTGGCATAAAAGTTCCTGAAAATTTAGCAACTGAAAACAGCAGACATGTATGATCTTACCATTCCTGCGGGTTAGTAGTCTGGGCAGGGCTTGTTATCCTCTGCTTAGGGTCTCACAGAACTGTCATCAAGGTGTCCCACAAAATTGTCATCAAGGTGTCCCCCGACTGTGGCTTGATTGGACAGGGTCCACCCCCAGGTTCATGGACAGAGGCCGCTGGCAGAATTATTTCCTCGCGGCTGTGGGCTGAGGGCCCCGGCTTCTTGCTGACTGCTGACGGGTGACTAAAGGCCACTCGCTTCCTGCAGTTCCTCGAGACTGCCCCCAGTCCCTGGGTGCATGGCCTTTCCCAGGCTGGTCACCTGCTTCACCAAGCCGCCAAAGATCTCTCGCAGGCGGTCTGCTAGCCAGATGGAGTCTCAGAGGATATCACACGTCGTGGGCGTGGCGTGCGTCTCCCTGGTGTGTCGTCTTGCGGAGAAGAGAGCCAGGCAGCCATGATGAACTACACTAAGCCCTTGCCAGCTCCTCACTGAGAATGGAAGGCTCCTGCTTGGGCACCGGCAGGGTCAGCTTCTAGGGCCTGAACCCTGAGGAGCAGCAGGTCCCGCGCGGCCAAGGGGCGCTGCTCTTCCCCGGCCTCGCCCTGCTGGCGGCCACCACAGGCCTCACCCTACGGTGAGCATCTGCCACCTCAGACCACGCCAGCCATGGCGGGCACAGCTTGGCTCTGAAGTGGAACTGAGACACTCCCGCGACAAGCAGGCTGGGAGGCCGGCCATGACGCATCAGCCTGAGCGACTGAGACAGGGCCTCGTGCCCAGCGCTCCGGCCAGCTGGTCAGACACCGCGCTGGCTGCTCCTGCCCCGCCCCTCTTCCGCCCCGGCTTCCGGCCTCACCACCGCGTCGGAGGAGAAGCCCTGCTACAGACCAGGATGGTGGGGCCCCTCGACCCCGTGACGGTTTTTGGGATCTGGTGTTCTCACAGACACGCAAAATTTGTTGTCATCTCTCTTTTTTTGAAGATTTTATTTATTTACTTGTACAGAAGAGATGAATCACCAGTAGGCAGAGAGGCAGGTGGAGAGAGAGAAGGAAGCAGGCTCTCCACGAGTAGAGAGCCCGATGTGGGGCTCGATCCAAGGATCCTGAGATCATGACCTGAGCCAAGGCAGAGGCTTAACCCACTGAGCCACCCAGACGCCTCTTCTTGTCATCTCTTAAGGAATGGAGAAATTGCGTACAAAAACTTTACATAAAGTTAAAAAATGAATAATGGATAGGTATATATGCAAACCGCCACTGAAGGCAAAGTAACACCCCAGCGTGTTAGGGCAGGAAAATACCACCTACGATAGTAAACTGTATCCTCAGGCTCGGATTTAGGGGCCCTCAAGAAGAAGGAATTGCATAATCGAGTGGACCCCAGGAACCTGGGAAGTCAGTCCCTGCGAAGGCTTGTCATAGAATATGGAGGTTTTCCCCAGCTTTATTGAGGGATACTCAATAAATAAACTTGGATCTTTAAGGTGTACAATGTGGTGTTCTCATATATGTATCCATTGTGAACTGATTATCACAATTAACCTAATTAACATGCCTGTGTGTGTGTATGCGTGCGTGGGCGGTGAGAACACTGAAGATGAACTCTCAAATTTCAAGTATACAATACAGTATTATTAACTGTGTTCAATATGTTTTTTGATCTCTTCCTTTCTAGCGTTAAAATAAACTGCTACTGCATTGGTTACATTGGCTTCCCACAATGTTGAAGAAACAAAATTAATGAGCTTTAAAATATCTATTTGATGTAAACTATGATATTTCACAAACCCTTCTTTTTTAAATGAAAGCCGGAGATCCCAATTTAGGGTCTGATCTTCTAGATAAATTAACTGGAAAACTGTTTTCTGCATATAATATACCAGCATTTATTTGTGTAAATAGTAAAAACAGTCATTGAAAATAATGACTGACTTAGACACCATTACGGAAGAAACAAAATGCCTACTAGTCTTCCACACAGATGACTAAATGTAAATACATAATTAATAATTAGGAGAGTCAGGAGAGTCATAAGAAAAAACTGAAGCTTTAAGATAGATTCACTGAAAAACAAATAATTGGGTAATGTACATCCAATCAGGATTTATGCATAGAAATTCAGAAAGCTTCAAAAAAGGAATTTTTGGCAATAAATTTTTATCATTGACATTTTATAAATAACCAAAATCTGTAACTATAAACAACATCTAAAAACTATAAGTGTAAATACTTCCAAGTATATAAAATAGTCTTTTAGATTATAAAAGATTACTGTTTCCTGTGTGTGTGTGTGTGTGTGTGTGTGTGTGTGTGTATGAGTTTGAGGGGTAGGGTGGGTGTGAGAGGAGTTGCCAACCCCTCTATCAGAGCTGCAATTCAACCTGAGTGTTAACTTAGTAACTAATTTATTCAAATTTGTTTTTTCCTCTCTCCTTATTGAAGTTAATAATATATAGGGTAGTGGATACTAACATGGTCTCTCAATTCAAACTTAACAATTCTAAACCTTCACCTTAAAATTTACTATATGATGGTTTGACAATTAATGAGATAATATACCTATTAGGCTATATAACAATACCTGCAAAATACAAACTGCTCAGTACATCATGGATATTTTTATTGGGGGAAAAATGCACACGTATGTGCATGCAAATGGATGTGTGTATTTACATGCAGGTATATGTGCACACAAAGCATACAAGCTATCATATATTTGCAAATATATAGTATGCAAACATACTAATTTTCTTTCACATAAAATTAATGAAAAATTATAGGCCAATATACAGTTATTCTTCAGCATTTCATAGTAACTAAAAACACAAAATGTTGAATTGAATTAAGTATTTAAACAACAGTGGGACTTGATAGCTTCCAAAAGTCAGAGTAGAAGAGAAAAATATCACTGGGGAAACCATGCTGTGGATGGCCTAATCTGCTTTATTAGTTAAAGAATTCTTAAATTTTCAAAGATGAATAATTGCCAAATGTTTACTTCACTCTATGTTGTTGAGATAACACTACAACTCCCCTAGCCAATCAAATTTGTAATGGACTTTAGTATTAGCTCCTAGCTTGATATTCTTCAATTTTTGAGACTATTAAATTATATTATAAACTTTCCAAATAACAGCAATTTGATTTGTTCTAATGTAATTCTGCAAATTGTGCCTGCACACTGTCAATTATGTTAAAAGCATACATAGCAACACATTATAATCTGAAGATTAACACATTCTTCTATTTCACTTTATAATATATTTTATTCACAAATTTTGGTATTTTAAATTTATCATTTATATAAATATCAATTCTAATAATGTTTTATAAATGTACTGTTAATATGACCTAATTCACAGAATGAGCCTAATTGAGCAATTAACTGCCATGTGTCATCAAATGTTGGCACAGATATAAAGAAATCATTTCTCATGAATTGGTGGTGAGAATGTAAAAAGATACAATCACTCTGGAAAATGGTTTTGTTGGTTTTTTTTTTCAGCTTCATAGGAAACAACAACAATAAAACTAAAAATACCCTTACCATATGATTTAGCAATCTGCTACCAGCTATATATCCCAGAGGAAAGGAAATTTTTGTTGATACAAAAACATGCATATGATATTTTACTTGTGATAGTCCCAAACTGAAAACATCCCAAATGTCCTTCAATAGGTTAATGGTTAAACAAACTGTGATGCATCCATTTCATGGAACATTGCTCAAAAATGGACAGTAACGAACTATTTATAAAGGCAACAATTTGAACTAATCTCAACGGAATCACGCTGAAAGAAAAAAGCCCATCTCAAAAGAAAACATGCTGTACAATGATATTTACCTATATTCTTTAAGTGACAAAGCTACAGGGATGGTGTTGGGAAGAGGTGTGGAAAAATGGTGTAACTCTACAGTGGTAGCAAGAGGGACCTTATGGCGATAGAAAAGTTAAGTATCACTTTTGTGGCAGTGGTTATGTGGATCTAAATTTGATTAAATTACATAAAACCACACACACACACACATACACACACATGCCAATAAAACTGATAATCTGTAAATTGTACCAATGTTATTACCCTGACTTTGATATTGACAATGTCAAAGATAGTCAGACACTATTAAATGGTAAGGACAGATTTTAATAATATTTAATTATTATGTACTATTACAATGGAGAAGAGTCCAGCATGAACTGGACTGAACATCAGTTTTTTCAGAGGTGACTAAGTGTTTTAAAGGAAGAACAACAGATTAGTGAAGGAGATAAACAGGCACTCAGAAGAGTCAGAAAAGTAAAAAATTACAAAAAGCTGGGGAGGGGTGATCTATCTGAAACCCATCTGGGTTTGCTAAGCAGGCATATATCAAAGTTAAGCTCTTACTCCCACCCTCACTAGCACAAGGAGACAAAGGCCCTATCTTCAAATGTTGGCTGGAACAAATAGTAAATTCTTTTGGCAACCTTGAGGTTTCCCAGGCAGGTACTAGCTAGCTTCCTCCAAGGAATGATGCCTTTACCTGTTAGAAACTATGCTAGTGTTCGTTCAAGTCTTTAAAGGCCAAGGGTTGAGGCCTAGTTCAGAAGAGGACTTAGAGGAGCCTGGCAAGATTTTGGTCAAGGATAATCTTTGTTGATTATAGTTATATAAGGAAAAACTAAGTTAATGTACATAGGACCTGTCTGTACTATCTTTGCAACTTTCTGTGAATCTATAATTATTTCAAAATAAAAATATGCAATTTTTTTTAAAGATTTCATTTATCTATTTGACAGACAGAGATCACAAGTACACAGAGAGGCAGGCAGAGAGAGAGGAGGAAGCAGGCTCCCTGCTGAGCAGAGAGCCCGATGTAGGGCTCCATCCCAGAACCCTGAGACCATGACCTGAGCCGAAGGCAGAGGCCTTAACCCACAGGGCCACCCAGGCGCCCTGCAATGTCTTATATTATCATAATTTAAGGTTGTTAATTCTTGAGATGTTTAGAATTTACCACAATCATTAACAGTATATGGGGTAGAGAATTTCCTATTCAACCAATATTCATTTTGAGATCCATAAAAATTCTTTTTCTCATCAATATATTCACAGTGTTAGACAGTGTCCCTTCTACAATTTAGATGCTTAGCTAATTCTGTATAATAAATGAGTATACGGATGGTTAGCTTATATGTATTTACTAGGACCATCCAATTCTCTTTAATCTGACTCAATATTCACCAAAATTTCATATTAGATTTATTTTGTAAGAAGCAGAAATGCTATTTTGCACCTTGTAAGGGTACTTTTTATATCATAGTCTAGGAAAATAATGTTCCCCACCCTGGATTTGCTATTTTTCAAACATATATATTGATTCATTTTTTTATTATAAATCAATAAACTTGTATTTGGTGTCATTCAGTGGCTATCTTTGAATTATAATACAGCAAATTTGTTTTCTAGATTGGATTCCTACATTAATGGAATCAGCACTCCAGCAAGAAAGTTAAAAGTCATATTTTAGGCTAATGGTAATCCTTTGAAGACATGCAAGAAGCTTCCTTACATTTTCCATATCTTATTTCTGAAAAGTGAATGTACATCATTTTTATTAACATTTTTTAAATTGAATAACCTTATTTTAAGAAATTAATGGGATGGGCGCCTGGGTGGTTCAGTGGGTTAAAGCCTCTGCCTTCGGCTCAGGTCATGATCTCAGGGTCCTGGGATGGAGCCCCGCATCGGGCTCTCTGCTCAGTGGGGAGCCTGCTTCCTCCTCTCTCTCTGCCTGCCTCTCTGCCTACTTGTGATCTCTGTCTGTCAAATAAACAAATAAAATCTTAAAAAAAAAAAAAAGAAAAGAAATTAATGGGAGAACAGAAGCAATGATGCTTAAAAAATAAAAGTATTCAATAATCAGTATCTTGATACATAAAGCCAATGATAAGGTATGAAAAAAGTAGTTCTTCCCAAAAATGCAAATTCTTTTTTGGCTTCCTTTAAGCTCTAGAAATGCAATCCAGCAAATGAAAGGAATTTAAGAGATTTTGAAACTTAAGAAAAATCCTAAAATATTTTTTTTATTTGAATCTTATGATTACTACTGACTGATGAGCTAAGGCCTAGTTTTTGTCATATCCTATCATAAGCAGTTTCATAAAAGTTTTTAAATTACTTTGTAGTATCCTCCCAGATACTAAGTAATAATCAATAGAAGCATTTAAGCAAAAATATTTGGATAGTGTATAGACATATTAATAATTAGTTAATATACATTTCCTTCTGAATGTCAGAGAATCACATGATTTATTACTTCTGAAGTAAAATAATAATTAATGGAAATCAAACTTCCTTTCCATTATCAACTAATATGGCATGGGAGTATCAGGGATTAAGCAAATATATTAGAGGTCCCTGGGTGGTTCAGTCAGTTAAGAACCTGACTTTGGCTCAGGTCATGATTAAGCACTGCATAGTGCTCCCTACTCAGTGAGGAGTCTATTTGTCCCTCTTCCTCCTCTCCCCATTGCTCGAGCACACTCTCTCACTCTCTCTCTCTCTCAAATAAATAAATAAATAAGTAATATTTAAAGGAAAAAAAAGGTGGCATTAGTACATTTAAGCTACTTAAATGGGACAACACTTCCTTTCCTTCTATAGCAGCAGTTCACAACCAAAGTTGATTTTTGTCTTCAGGGAGCATTTGACAATATCTGGGTACATTTTTGATTGATACATTTTGGTTTTCACTGCTACTGAACTCTGGTTCAAGAGGCCAGCTGTTCTGCTAAACATCTTACCATGTCCAGGGCAGTCACTAAAACAAAGAATTGTTTGACTCAAAATACCAGGAGTGTCAGGGTTGAAAACCCTATTCCACAACCAACCGCATGGGTTTAATACTTCTAATACTTCTAAGACAGCCAAATATGTAAAGTTGACTGAGACAGAACAGATAAGAAAAAGAAGGTTACTTGTCACAATTCATTTAATCCAAACTCTATACTGGGAATTTAGATTATGTTTGGTTAGGATAACTTGCCCAAGGTCATTAAACCCATGCTGATTATCTGTAAACTAATCACTAGACAAGAACTCAGATCTGATTTTTAGTCTACCAAAAAGTTTTTAAAAATAAGATATTTCAGGGTGCCGGGGTGGCTCAGTTGGTTAAGCAGCTGCCTTCAGCTCAGATCATGATCCCGGAGTCCCGGGATAGAGTCCCACATTGGGCTCCCAGCTCCACGGGGAGTCTGCTTCTCCCTCTGACCTTCTAGCCTCTCATGCTCTCTCTCACTGTCTCTCAGATAAATAAATAAATCTTTAAAAAAAAAAAGATATTTCAGAACCCAGGTCATTGCACCCTGGAGTTGATATCCTATGTAAAAAGATAATAATCAAACTGTATTCAGAAATTCTTGATTGAATGATGATAGCCACTTCAGTAACTTTTTAAAATCACATTCTGAAATGGAATTCAGTTTTGAAGGGATGAACATAATCACTTTGATAAGATTAAACATTGTCAAAAGAAGTTGTTTTAAAAAATACTTAGAATAGGGGTGCCTGGGTAGCTCAGTCTTAAGCCTCTGCCTTTGGCTCAGGTCATGATCCTGGGGTCCTGGAAAAGAGCCCTGCATCATGCTTCCTCCTCTGCAGGGAGGGAAAAGCCTGCTTTTCCCTTTCCCACTCCCCCTGTTTGTGTTCCCTCTCTCGCTGCATCTCTCTCTGTCAAATAAATAAATAAAATCTTAAAAAGAAAGTAGTTAGATTAAATAAAGCCACTTTGCATGATGTTTTTCAAAGTAGATATTTATTATCTATTTTTATAGTGCAAATACTAGCATATTTAAAAAATAATTTGACATTAATTACACCCAAGTATGTACAGTTAGCATGACTTTAATCCTTTAGTTTTTGCTAAGCTAATCTTTATTGCCAATAATCCTATTGTTAGGCTGGTAATTTTGTCCTTTTTAAAAATTTCCTCTTAAAGCTCATTAGAATTTGGATAGTGAAAATGTTTTGTCATAAACCATACTGCAAAAATGCTTTTTTTTTTTTTTTTTAGGTACATGTTACTACTCTTTAGGAAGCTGTGATTACCATAGTAAAAAGCAAGATGTTTCTTAAGAGTTTTAAATCAGTCTTTCTCTGGCTTAATAATTGAGCATTTAAGGTGGATGGCTGTGGGAAGTAGCATCCAGTCTGCAAGATGCTGGATGGGGCAGGCAGTCAAAATGAGACAACCCGGGAGGAGGAGAGAGAGATGAAGGAAACACTGTATTATTTAAAACATACATCTCGTAGGAATTGTACTCAGTCAGACTTGACCTCACGTTATTCAAATAGGAGACTCACATACAATCAAATCGCTAGTCTGCTGTGGAAAATTCCTGAATAAAGTTTACAACATATCGGGTCTTCTCTATTGTATTTTCTTTTTCTTTTGTGAGGTACACACACAATGGCATAGAGTCCCAGCCCCTCACAGGCAGAGCTACATGTATAACCCAAGATTTGTACCTTGGCTCCACTCCAAGTCAGCACACTGTCAAAATAAGTAACGATGTAGAAATCTATACACTGTGCCAACAACAGCATATAAACTACCTGGACTTCATCCAGCTCTGCATAGAGGGCACCTTTATGGAGCAAGCCCAGAATATTCTTATGATGTCATGTTAGTGAAGGACACTATCAAAGGTAGAGATTTGTAGAATCGTTTTCAGTGATATTTGGCAAATTCTTCCAATTGTTTATATTCTATATATCTTTTGTGTCACAAAAATAAATATTTGGGGTTTGTTCTATAGTTTATTCATATGGCTGAACTGAATACAATTTAAATTCATAACACTAGGAGATATACTATAGAATATGTCAGAGATATTAAAAAGCACTTGATGTTGCTGAAAGCCAGGCTTATTATGTACATGGAAATAGATTATCACAATGAGAATTTTAAGAAAATGAAGAAGGACTTGAGAGGAGGACAAAGACTGAAACAGACTCAGGTGCTTCCTATTTTTGCTGCACATAGAATGAATGTCTCTACAGTCTTGGGTTACTAGAAACTGTCATTTCAGAAATTTCTACTCCTTACTTGGAAGTATTTCACTAAAAAAATAAACTGATGTAACTGTGAGAAGATGAGTTCTCTATTAAGGATTGGGTCTGATAGCAACTGAAAATTGATAGCAACTCAAATATCTCAGAAAGCCGGATAGAGAAGTTAATGATACAGCTGATCATAGCTGACCTCTGCAACTATGGTCGTGACTTGAGATTTCCCACACTCTACTAAAACCTGATACCATCTCTGTATACAACGGACAGGCACTTGCCTCAGCAGGGATCCCTGGGGTGGTATGGAGTGGGAGAGGGGGAAGGAAGGTGAATGGAAGTGCCTTCAAGAAGCAAAAGTCAAGGTTTATACTCAAAAATATAGAAAAAAACTTTAATAGTGAATTGCTGCTGGAGATAAGAAAATCAAGAGAGATCTGTCTGAAATGCCCCTTGTCTTTTCCTCATACCCACTTTCTCTGAAACTGAGGCTGACACAAGTTGAAGATAATAGAATGCTCGTTCCTGAAAACCATTTTTTTTTTAAAAGAACAATAATGCTTGGTTATTTTGACCCTATTCATAATGTCTAGAAGCATTTTTCTTTTTGATATTTTAAGAATGGAACTTAAAAGAAGGCAAGTTTGCATATTCATTCAAAATATTCATATTTTAAATATGAAAAAGGGGAGATGCTATATATCTAAAAGTGAAAGCTTTATACTGTAGAATGTCACACCCCATGCTCTATTCCAATTCCAATTATATGATCACTAATAGGAATGAAGAGAACAACAGTGCCATTTCAATAATTGCCATCAGAATGTAAGTTTTTCAGATCCATTCTTTGTCTAGTATAAAAAAGTACTATCTACTTTCCCCTAACTTAGGAAAACTCCATTCGCTGTTTTGCTGTGTATACCATATACTGTGGTATATGCTGTGTATATCTAGTATACCATACTAGATAAAATGTCCTTCTGGATTTAACTTTTAAAACTTCCTTTGTGGATTTTTAAAGTTGAAATTGGTTTTATAGCACTGTGATTCATGTCAGAAAGCGATGTTTACTCTACGTCCCTATTGTTTCACAGAAAAAAAGAGTTCTATGATAAAATCTGAGCTTATTTATTTATTTACTAGTAGGACCCTAGCGTTACAGTATTAACTGCAACAAGATGATTTTATATCTGATGGAATTTGATGCCAAGCTTTTAGCTTGATGCCTCTGGCTAGACTTATACACCATATAATTTTATTCAGTAAGAATAGTGATTCATGGGCACCTGGGTGTCAGTGGGTTAAAACCTCTGCCTTTGGCTCAGTTCATGATCCCAGGGTCCTGGGATCGAGCCTGCATCAGGCTCTCTGCTCAGCAAGGAGCCTGCTTCCTCCTCTCTCTCTCTGCCTGCCTCTCAGTCTCCTTGTGATCTCTGTCTGTCAAATAAATAAATAAAATCTTTAAAAAAATGAATCACTGTGTTTTTTTAAAGGATTTTATTTATTTATTTGACAGACAGAGATCACAAGCAGGCAGAGAGGCAGGAAGAGAGAGGGGGAAGCAGGCTCCCCGCCGAGCAGATAGCCGGATGCGGGGCTTCATCCCAGGACCCTGGGATCATGAACTGAGCCAAAGGCAGAGGCTCAATCCACTGAGCCACTCAAGCACCCCTAATGATTCCTTTCTAAAACTACCTTTCGAAAGTACTCTTAACTAAGGAAAATTAGGCAGGTTCCTTTGCATCAGCTACTAACATGTCTCTGACAATACTTTCATGTAATTTGCCATATCCTAATAAAGACACACTAGCTTTCCCATGCTTAGTTTTTTACATAAGCCTGTCTCCATCAGTTAATCTTCAAACTGTGTCTTTATACTTATTTCACTGTTTCATCTTTTATACTTTTATTTTGAAAGAATCTCAAACTTATAAGAAAATTGCAAATGAATTATAAGGAAATTGTTTTCTTTAGCCATATTTTCAGGCCTGAACAAGGTCTTTTGTACTTCTTGTTATCAGGCTAGTCCTACAATGACCTTGCAGTACAATCAGGTGAGCAACCATTTATCCAAGAGCTGAATGCCCTTCAGTACTTTCCTGAGTAGGGTCCCTCTGCAGACCCCTCAAATAGTAATGTTTGCATCATGTTTGGAGTCTGTTAACTATGAGAGGTCTATTCCAGTAAAAACTACTATGTTTTTACGAGAACCAGATAAATTTCACTTTAAAACCAACAATCTTAAAAGCAAAAGAATAATTCTAATATTGAAGTCAAGTTCTATACATTTACCACACTTAATGAGAAAGTTAGAAATTGATAGCTTGGCTTTCTGTGTGAAAATAATTTGATTCAATGAGTATAACTCATAATAATTTAGGCAAAAATGACAATTTCAAATACTGGTATTGTTTACATATATAAGAGTCTGTAAAGTTGGCAGAGAAGGAAAAATCCAGGTAGGGAGAGAAGAGTATCATCACCTTTTAAATTTTTGTTCTTCAAAGGGGAGGGAAAGAAATGTCTTCCAAAAATATTTATCCCACACTGGTGTTTTATACATAATATTTTAATTAATCCTCAAGACAGCTAAAATGTCTTTAAAATAACTACTACCATTACATAGATTTTATAGAAAAAACAATCTGAGTTTCAGAGAGATGAAAAGACTGATTTGAGATCTCAAACTTATTTATTCAGGGGAATAGAATTTGAATCCTGATTTTGCCAAGTCCAGTGGCTACAATGCCTTAACACTTAATTTTTTAGTATCATCTATCCTATGGACAAAAGAGATAAATTCCCTTTTGATTAGAGCAGGGGAAGGTTTAGTAATTTTCAATGGAAAATATGTCCCATATACTCTTCAAAAGATATGAAATTATTTTCTTCACTCAATTTACTTTTATTCATTTGTTTTCTTAAGACTTTCTGCCTAAAATGTTGCTTAGCTAAAGGCATATAGCTGTATTGAAACATGATTTCTGTAGTGTAAAATTACTAACATTCAGCATTTTTTGAGTGAAAGTCGGTAACTCAAAACTAAAAACAAATTATTTTTCACATAATCAGCTTTGTCACAGTCACTATAGAAATAGTAGAAAACACAGTGACAAAAAGAAAAAAATGAAAACATCCATGATCTCACCATGCAGAAGCAGTAATTGGTCATAATTTTTCTGTAGCCTTCCTTCAACTAAAGTCTTTAATTTTTTTAGTTCTTTCAGAAACACACTTCTGTTATATACATTATGTTTTCATGTCAATATGTTTATTTTAGAAAGAAAGAGAGAGACAAAGGGAGGAGCAGAGGGAGAGAGAGAATCCTCAAACAGATTCCCTGCTGAGCACAGAGCCCCACTCAGGGCTAAATCCCAGGCCTTGAATCATGACCCGAGCAGAAATCAAGAATGAGCCACTTAAACAACTGAGCCACCCAGTGCCCCAAGAATTTCTGTTTTTCAACCAGCTTTTCTCAGTGAAAAAGGTATAGAAATTAGAATATTATGTAGAGGGGTGCCTGGGTGGCTCAGTGGGTTAAAGCCTCTGCCTTCGGCTGGGGTCATGATCCCAGGGTCCTGGTTTTAAGCCCCGCATGGGGCTCTCTGTTCAGCAGGGAGCCTGCTTCTCTCTCTCTCTCTCTCTCTCTACCTACTTGTGATCTCTGTCTGTCAAATAAGTAAATAAAATCTTTTAAAAAAAAGAATATTATGTAGAAGTTTTATAGTGTTTTTTCCTTATATTTATTAATTTTAATTTAAAAAATATTTATTTTAGAGAGAGAAAGAGTATGCACACAAGTGGGAGGGGCAGAGGGAGAAGGAGAGAGAATCTCCCACAGACTCAGCACTGAGAACAGAGCCTGACAAGGAGGCTCCATCTCACCAATGACCTGAGCCGAAACCAAGAGTCTGACGCTTAACCAACTGTACCAACCAGGTTCCCTTATTTTATTTTAACTTTTTAAACAATCTTCTTTTTTTTTTAAAGACTTTTATTTATTTATTTGACGGACAGAGATCACAAGTAGGCAGAGGCAGGCAGAGAGAGAGGAAGGGAAGGAGGCTCCCTGCTAGGCAGAGAGCCCGATGTGGGGCCCGATCCCAGGATCCTGGGATCATGACCTGAGCCAAAGGCAGAGGCTTTAACCCCCTGAGCCACCCAGGTGCCCCTAAACAATCTTCTTTTATTATGCCTTGCTGTTTGGTTTATTAATTATTGATCCAAGATGATGACGAGATACTGCAATATAAGTGGCTAAGCAGATAATTTTCTCATGGTTGGATCTTATTTTCATAAATTTGTTACAGATAGATATAATACTATGGAGATTGAGGCAAATGTTACTATTATCACAGTAGGTAAAGAAATATTAATATATTTCATTGTTTTTACTTTTCATAATATTTGGTTTTGTACTCATTTCAAATTGTTTGCAGTAACTGATATTTTTGACAAATTTAAATGAATCACAAAACTAACATGTTTAAAAGCATCAGAAAATTTTCACATTATGTAGGGAATTTTGATAGCCCATCTTCCAAATTTGGGGCACAACTAGAGTTACAGAAAACTATACACATGAATGCCAATATGTACTATTTCTGTAAAGTTTTGCAAAATGTTACTACTGTTGTCCTATTAAAAAGTGAGTATTGGTGTGCCTAAATGGCTCAGTCAGTTAAGAAGTTAAGAGTCAGGCTCTTTTTTTTTTTTTTTTTTGTCAGAGAGAGAGAGAGCAGGAGCGAGCACAGGCAGACAGAGTAGACAGAGTGGCAGGCAGAGGCAGAGGGAGAAGCAGGCTCCCTGCTGAGCAAGGAGCCTGATGTGGGACTCGATCCCAGGACGCTGGGATGATGACGTGAGCCGAAGGCAGCCGCTTAACCAACTGAGCCACCCAGGCGTCCCAAGAGTCAGACTCTTGATTATGGCTCAGGTCATAATCTCAGGGTCATGATATGGAGCCCCCAGTCCAGCCCCACATTGAGCCCCACCTTGGGCTTTCCTTTCAGCACAGAGTCTGCTTGAGATGCTCTCTCCCTCTTCCCCAGACCCCTCCCCCAGCTTGCACACTCTTTCTATAAATAAATAAATAAATAAATAAATAAATAAATAAATAAAACCTTAAAAAAAGTAAGTGTTAATATTAATTGAAGAGGGCCCAACATGCATAGGAACAATTTCAAATGCCTTTAGAAAATTAATAATGAGGTTTAATTTTTCAAAAATTTTTCACGTAACTTTATTAGATTATAACTACTACATAAAGGAAAATATATGAAATGCCATGACCATACTACCTTTACGTAGCTATTTGCTTTACAGTTATAAAAATGTATACCTCAGTATTAAATTAAGAAGTTTATAATTTTAGACTCATAACATCTCAGTTGTCTAAAGAAGATGATTTAATCTCATCAGTTTACAGATTAAAAAGAGAAAAAAGATTAAAAATAATTTCTATAGAATAAAGTAACTTGCTTACAACAGCTAAACTTAGCTCAAAGACCATAGAAAGATAGATGATTAATGGATTTTCTAAAATTTATTTTTTTCTTCTTTATATGTGTAATACTGGGATAAAGTATTTCAATAGGCCAGATTAAATCCTAAATGGCAAAAACTTGACTTTATGTGTCCAATTGCATCGTTTAGAAAACATTCTTCTAATGAAACATTTATAAGAAAGAAATGCAACCAAACCATGGTTCGTTTTGATCTGCCCCCATACTTTTTTAGAAAAGGAAATAAAGAACAATGTGGTGCCATTATATATCTTGTTTAGCTATTTATTTTTGTTATTCTATTTTCTACATACTTGTGAATTATGGTTTATTTAAAAACTTTAAAATAAATACTGTAAGTATCACAGTATATACTATTTATAAAATTACAGTTTAAAGTCTGATAATATTATACTTTAAAAATTTTCATGTTGAAAATTATTATGTCTTTAAAAAATAAAATAAAATAAAATAATTATATTTTATCAATTTTGAAGACAAAAAGCTATAATATATGCTATTTCACATTGTCATGTGGAATTATTGAGTAATTTTCAGCATATCCAAAAGTATTCACAGATATTTACTGATTAAATATTTCTGTAGCTAAAGCTTCTTGGTTTAAAGCACTTATTTTGCTTCAAAAAATTTCTTTTCTATTTTTCAGAAATAAAATTGAAAAGAAAAACCTGGCTTATAAATTGAAAATTCTTTTTCTTTGAGTTCAAATGAGGCTTCTTCCACAATCTAGATTTTGAGTTCTGTGGAACATTTAGATGTGTTACTTGAAAAACACTTTTAACTTAAAAAGAGCTACTGAACTATTTAGTTCATAAACAAGCAATTTGTACATTTACTTAAAATATTTAAAAACCAACTCATGTATTAATCATAAAATGGAGAGGTGCAGTCTCATTACATGCTTGAAAAAATACTGCTCATCTACCTCAAGAAAATTTACATTTAAGTTGTATTTTTATCCATGCAATTCAAATAAATGATATTCTTAAATCTCACAAAAGTATTTGTATATATTCTTAAAATCTACATTAAGCAAACAAAAAAATTTGTCCTATTCTGATTCCACAGCTATTGAACTGTAAGGTACAAATAACAAACTCATTATCCCGCTTCAGTTTGTTTTGGAGAACTATTATAACCTAGTGGAGTGAAGACTATCAATAGAGGAATAACGTGTAACCACCAAATGTAGCACAGAATATTTAAGTGGTAAATAGAAGAATATAAATGGTAAGTTACCACTGTTCTTTTCAATTTACTCTTATCTCAAGAAAACTTTGGTGTGCAATTTCAAACGCTATAAGTTCCCACAATTTATTACTTATGGATTCACCCCAGAAAATATGCCATATTCTATTAAATCATTAGGCATTTCCTCCTAAGAACTTTTAAGTTCACTGTTTTTGCAGTTAGATGAACTAAATAAAGATTTATTGTTATGTTTACTTTGCCTGAGGCTAAAAACTGGGAATGGATGAAATGAAATTATTTTCCTAGTGTAAAATTTTACTGCTCTGATTAAAATTGTTTCTTCTCTTCATTACAGTAGCACAAAGTAAGAGAAGGGGCATTTATTAAGCACCAATTCTTTTCTAGATCCTCTGCTAGCCTTTTTTATACATGTCTTTTCAATTTGTCTCAGTAAAAACAATCATTTATTATAAACATTGTATGTTCATTTCTATTTCTAATAGGAAGCAAAGGTTTCACATTTTTACTTCAGAAAGGAGATTCTGTCCAATATAACAGAGTGTGTTTTGGGATATATATAATACAATCTAGAAAAATCTAAGCATTGCAGGAAATTAATACTCACATAGCAAATTTGTAGAGATTATACTCTTTAAAATACATTTTTAATATTTTAATTAGAATTAAATTAGAATTAAGAATAGAATTAAGAATTTCTTAATTTAAGAATTCTTAATCAATAAATAATTCTTAATTATTTAAATTATTAAATATTAAATTATTAAATTGTTAAAATAATAAATAAATAAATAAATTCTTAACTAATAGAATTAAGAAATTTTAAATGCAATAGGAAATACACAATAAAGTCCCCAAATCAAGTATCATTGTTATAAACTTTGTTGTAAACTTCAAATGTCATTTTGCATGCATTAAGTAAATTTTAACAACATTTTTGGCAGTTCTTTTTAAATAATAGACACTAGCCTTAGGTATATTCTTATTTTTAATATACGTAGAAATATAAAAGCAAAAAGTCTCCTTCTTAGAAAACACTGTACTACTTTATCTAGTTGTACATTATCATTAGAGGATGGGCCACAACTGGCCTTACTAAATCTTCATGATAAAGGATCTCCTTTACAACCATCTACCTCCTACCAGTGAATAATAATCCCCATGAAATTTGAAGATATGGGCCATATTTGTTTTAAATCAAAAACATTTTTAAAAATTGAGATATTTAAAAAAAAAATTGAGATATTTAAAAACGGAGACCTAGTGTGTGGTTAGTAGCCCCTAACAAGTTTTTTTGCAAATCACCACTAATACACTTAGGACAATTCAGAGAAAAGCTGTATCTCATGAAACAGATTAAAGAGTTACCCTAACAATAAATAGGACTGTTGTTAGAACCCAAGAGTTTTCTGGGCAATACTCAGAAATGACTATAGCTATTCTCAAAATTTTCAGTATTAGCTCCTAAAATGTTGGCCTTCAATACAGTTGTCATTGTTTTTTTCACAAAGTTAGTTACAAAGAGATTTTAACACCTCTAAGTGTCTCACTTTCTAAGCCAATCTGGACACTGGGTAGGCAGTCCTCTCCTACAGTCTATTCAGATGCCCTGGTCCCCTTCTCCCTCTGGCTCTCCTTGGATAGTTAGCTTTTTGTTCGAGGACTAATTTTAGAATATACATGGTATGTGACATTCAGCTTTACAAAGTTAACATTCAGCCCATCTTCTAGTCTTCATGATCTCATGCCTAATTCTCCAGGGGTGGAAAAAAGGCAACAAATTAACAAAACAATTTTACAAATAAGTAAACACACAACCAAACAAACCTATAGAGAGGTCTCTTTCACAATTTAAGAAACACACATTGAAGAAACAATGGATCTTGCCTAGGACTGTCTTCACAACAAATCATTGGATAGCCTTTTGCAACTGATCTGCAGTACAATTGATCTAAAATCCTTTTTTAAATAATTAGTAGAATGGAATGAGATTCGATGATCTCAGAGATATGGCAAAGAAAGTGTTATACTCTTCCAACAACAATAGAAATGAAAAGTTTTCTGGAAAAAAAAAATTGGCCATGTAACTTATGGTCCTGATATGAAGGAAGCTAAAAGGTGACATGACTTTATGTAGTTAATAGAGTTTTAAAGACTGATTCCAATCCATCTTCTCTGTTGGATTTATTTCCCGAGAAAGAGTAAGTTTTAGAGTAAGCTAATTTTGCATCCTCTACAGGTTCAATAATATGGTTGTTCTGGAGGTAATATTTGCATTACTATACTGTAATAGAACGTGTTTATGACCTTTTGTTTTTCAGAATCAATCAAAGAACATGAAAAAGTATGATTATATAATGAAATGCAAATGCAATAAGTATTGATATACACAGAATGATGAGGATGAGGAGCCGAGAGGAAGTGGGAAGGAAAGGTAGAGATCCGGCAGTACTAATTTTATCATTTTGTATAAAGAGAAGTCAAAGTACACTGTCCAAATATGATGGATCAAAATTACATTTCAACACAGAATAAGGATTTATAAGAGTGATTAAAAAAGGAAAACAAAACCAAAAATAAATCTCACAATGACTGGAAAGAATGGGAAGTAGAAAAAAAAAACAAATGTTCAAGTTAGTCGTCTATCTCTGTTCTAATGGTAGACTGTAAAAAGACAGGATTTTTTGTTGATAAATTGGAAATAATGTACAAAGTTACTGCTTGCAACTATAGAGGTGAACACCAGAAGAAACAAGAACAGAAATCATCAAATATCATTTACAAGAAATAGATTTACGGATTAACGGAAGTCTTTCAATACTGTGTTGTTGTTGTTGTTTTTAATTTTTAAACACATACCAATTTCAGAATTTAGAGAAGGGGGAAATGAGTAAGTACTGAGTTAATAACAAACCTATAAGAAACTGAGATGAATAAATATTAAAGTAATGCTTTCACTGAATTTATGTACTCTGCCCCTTAAGTGATAAAATAGAGTATATAAACTGTGAATAGCCAGTTTTTAAAAACTGTAACGTTTGGCTCATGTTGTTTATTTATATCTCTAATCTTTAGCTATTGAAGCTGTTAAATTGGGTTAAATAGGACATAGTATGCTTCTCTAGGCCAGGATTATATTCATAAAAATACAGAGCCATGATGGACAGCAGTATACAGAGGGTGCCCAGGACAGTGAGACAGCCACATCCAGCTGGCTACAGGAGTGTCAGATTCTCAGACAAAATTATTTTCCTTATAATTTTTTTTAGTTTTATATAAACATATAATGTAACCCCACCCCCCCAACACCCCTCCCCCACCCCCCTCAGTTTGTTTTATGACATTAAGAGTCTCTTTTGGTTTGTCTCCCTCCCAATCCCATCCTGTTTCATTTATTCTTTTCCTACTCCCTTAACCCCTACCCCTGTTGCATCTCCACTTCCTCATATCAGGGAGATCATATGATAGTTGTCTTTCTCTGATTGACTTATTTCGCTAAGCATAATACCCTCTAGTTCCATCCATGTCGTCACAAATGGCAAGATTTCATTTCTTTTGATGGCTGCATAGTATTCCATTGTATATATATATACCACTTCTTCTTTATCCATTCATCTGTTGATGGACATCTAGGTTCTTTCCATAACTTGGCTATTGTGGACATTGCTGCTATAAACATTTGGGTGCATGTGCCCCTTCGGATCACTACATTTGTATCTTTAGGGTAAATACCCAGTAGTGCAATTGCTGGGTCATAAGGTAGCTCTATTTTCAACTTTTTGAGGAACCTCCATGCTGTTTTCCAGAGTGGTTACACCAGCTTGCATTCCCACCAACAGTGTAGGAGGGTTCTCCTTTCTCCTCATCCTCGCCAGCATCTGTCATTTCCTGACTTGTTAATTTTAGCCATTCTGACTGGTTTGAGGTGGTATCTCATTGTGCTTTTGATTTGTATTTCCCTGATGTCTTGGACAAAATTATTACACATAGATAGAATAAATGTTTTCTGCACTTTGGGAAATACTTTCCAGGTATGACTCAGTCTAAATGTTATTTTCTTCCCCTAAATCTAGGTCAATATTTATATTCCCAAACCCCTGCCCTGTCATTGGAGCATAAAGATGAAATCATTCCTTTGAGGTCAAAGGCAATTTGTGACAGGCATAGTTTTATCAAAACTGGAAGAGAGAAGTAGACCCCTTTAAGTTTCTAGATAGGATGAAATAGTGCAGCAGATAATAGGGGAGAAAAGGATATAATCAGAGCTCTAGAAAATCAGATGATGAAGAACTGATACTTCTGATACTTAACACTTGAATTTCTTGTAATTATAGTAATCAATTTAGAAAGTTTGGTGAAAAAAAATTGCTATAAAAAGTAAGCGATTCCTGATAAAGACTGGTTTGAGATAAATAAATGTTTCAAAATTTAGAACCAAGAAACAAAGGAGAACAATAAACGTCAGTGGGAATAGAACTGTGAAGTTTCCCCTGATCACAACTCCCAAGAAGAGAAACATCAATTCCCAGGTGAAGCTTATTAAGATGAAAATCACATCCTACTTAGATCTGCATATTAATTTTAGGCATGGATGGATGGATGTGAATATATGTGTGTTTGTACATGTAAACATCTTTGTGTGTCTGTGTATATTCTGATACTAAATTATATATTGTTCATTGTCTAGTGTTAATGCAGTCAATTTCCAGTAATGCTTCTCTGTACTTGACTCTATAAAAATAAATGGAACACATACTATTAGAGGCACAGAAAGTTAGAAGATATTCTAAAGTGATATTTTGTCTGATTCTCTATGTAAAAGTTGTACAGCATTCTTAAAGAACATTGCTGTGATAGGGGCTAAGAATGTCTACATTTTCATTCCCAGAACCTAAGAATATATTAATACACATAACAAAAAAAGGACCTTGCAAATGGATTTAAGGTTACAGACCTTAGAAACACACAGGTCTTAGAAACCTTAGAAACAATATTGTGGATTATCTAGGTGGGCCCAGTGTAATCATGTAGGCCTTTACAAGTGGGAGGGGAAGGCAGGAGAGTGGGTCAAGAGATGTCACAGAAGAGGCAGGAGAGATTCAAAGTGTGAGAAAGAATGAACCCTTGCTGCAGGCTTTGAAGATGGAGAAAAGGACCATGAACCAGGGAATGTGGGCAACTTCTAGAAGTAGAAAGCAGCCCTCAGCTGACAAAGAAATGGAGACCTCCTACCTATTACAAGAAGGAACTGAATTCTGCCAATAACTCAAATAAGTAGGGAAACAGATTCTCCCCTAAAGCCGCTAGGGAAAAAACCTTCCTAATATCTATATTTTAGCCCAGAGGAACCTGCGTTGAGCTTCAGATATACAGAAATACAAGATAATAAATTTGTGTGTTTTTAGATGCTCAATGTCTGATAACTGGCTTAATATCAACAGAAAACTAATCACTTCCAAACTGTTACTCTGCTCTAATTATGTGCCTGATTATACACTTATTGCAAATTTACTATGTGACCAGTGCTAGTAAAGGACATCACTTAAGTCTGATCTTCACAAAATTCTATGGTTTAGATATTATCATTTCCATTTAACAGATGAGAAAAACTAAAGTCTAAAAAAAAGGAAATCTCTAAAAGCAAAACAGCTGTCAAACTCTGTGACTACTAGTCAAAAACAGGGTTTCAAATCAGATTATGTTTTAAACTACTATGACCTATATTTATATATTTATGTACACACATCTCTATACATACCTACTGTATCTCCATAAATGCACTAAAAAATCTTTGTTTTATGAAATACGGATCAACTATTTTATTAGTGTTCTCTATTGGAATAAAAACTTATCTTGCAACATATATTTAAATAAATATAAATTATTTTGGTTAATCCCTTTGAATACATTGCTTTATTAAAAAGGTAGTAAAAGTGTATGGGGTGCCTGGGTGGCTCAGTGGGTTAAAGCCTCTGCCTTCCGCTCAGGTCATGATCCCAGGACCTTGGGATCAGTACTGGGATCGAGCCCCCCATCGGGCTCTCTGCTCAGCAGGGAGCCTGCTTCTGCCTCTCTCTCTCTGCCTGCCTCTCTGCCTACTTGTGATCTCTGTTTGTCAAATAAATAAATAAAATCTTTTAAAAATAAAAGGTAGTAAAAGTGTAAAAAAAGTAAACACGTTTATTGAATTTAAAGCTTAACATTTATTTATATAAATTGTAGAGCTACCTTAGATTAAAAGCAATTGAAGCAGTGTATATAAAATATGTGTATTTAAATATATGTAACATGAAATCAGACCCAAAATTAAATGAAGTTTGATAACAGTTATATAAGCAATAAATAAAAATAATCTAGGGTTACAAAATCTTAGAAATTACAGGGAAAATTGGCAACTTTCATATAATTACTTGAGGCTTAGTTTGCATCTTAAAATGCTCCATTGTCATTCATTTTCTACTTTTTCCTGGTCTACCTTAGTATTGCCACAGCAGTACCTTCCATCATTGCCCCTTTCCCTTAAAAGGGGATTAGATAGTCCAACTCATACTAGGGAGACAGTCTAAATATGGATTGAGACAGTCTCGAGGGTCAGAGTGGAAGCAAACACTGGCTCCTTAAAATAAGGCAAGATATGCCACTCTGTCTGCCTGTGCTCACTCCTGGGCTCTCTCTCTATCTGACAAATAAATAAATAAAATCTTTAAAAAAAAAAAATAAGGCAAGATAACAGGGTGAAGTGTGCAAGAGTGAACTGAGTCCATCTGTGGGACTAGAGACAACACCTAGAAATAAAGGGCATACAGACAAGAATATATATATAGGTCAGCTGGATAAGAACAAGATTATGATTCAGGTAAAATGGTCAGGGAATGCCCTAGAACAATGAAGAAATCGTCTATACCAACAAGGTGATAAGTCTCAAATGTAAAGAAAAAAGAAATGTAATAATCTTAATGTAAAAATGAAAACTGGCTAGAAATGGTGGGGAGAGTAATAAGAGATGATATTGGATATAATGTAAGTAGGGACCAGACCACATAGAAACTTATAAAACACGATAGCTTGAATTTCATTCTGTTTAATAGTCTGTCACTGGAAATTGTTCAAAATCTCTTTATTTAATGATCTCACTGTATTTTAAGATAGAGCTAATGCATTTTGAGAAGATACTGCTGGTAGATTATAAAGAGTCAAAAATGAAGAGATGGATTGTCTTGCTATTGCTGTTGTCATGAGAGATGATGTTGGTTGGGTCAAGGGTTTGTTGAACATAGGGCCTGTTAATTGATTACATAGTGGATGTGAGGAAAGAAGAGGGACTTAGAATGACTTTTTTGGTATTGATCAATAAGGTGGGTAGTGCTATTTGCTTGTTTGAAAATAATTTGAGTAGGGCATAGACAATGCATATCAATAATATTGACTTTATAGCAGGATTCCCACCAAAGGAAAGAGTAATGCCCTTGGAAGGCAGGGCTATAAATGAAGTATTCCCACCAAAGGGAAGAGTAATGCCCTTGGAAGGCAGGGCTATAAATGAAGTATTCCCACCAAAGGGAAGAGTAATGCCCTTGGAAGCTATTGCTGCTATAGCCACCGACGGTAGGAAAAATTCCTATTTCCAATGTACGCACTCTATGTAATTCCCTCTCCTTCAGTGTGGGGGTTAACAGCAATGAATACTATAGGATATCACTTCCATGATTAGGTTTCTGAGCATTTAACTTTGAGGGTGGCCCTGATCTAACCAGGTGATATCTTTTTTTTTTTTTTTTAAGATTTATTTATTTATTTGACAGACAGAGATCACAAGTAGGCAGAGATGCAGACAAAGAGGGGGTGAAGGAAGCAGTCTCCCTGCTGAGCAGAGAGCCCCAATGCAGGGCTCGATCCCAGGACCCTGAGATCATGACCTGAGCCGAAGGCAGAGGCATAACCCACTGGGCAACCCAGGTGCCCCCCCCCCCAGGTGAGATCTTTGAAAGAAAGTGAAGTAGAACTAAAAAGTTTTCCTAAAGGCCTGAACAAAGGTAAATAATGATTATGTTGTAAGCTCAGAAGTGAAGGAAGATTCTAGAAGTCTCTAGCAGCCAAAAACCAGCAAGGAAATAGGAATCTCAGCCTGGCAACCATAAGGAACAGTTTATTATCAACCATCTGAATGAGATAGATGAGGACCCTGAGCTTTAAATGAGAAAATTGCCCCAGCTGTCACTTTGGTTTTAATTTAGGAAGGTCCTAAGGAGACAACCCAACTATGTCGTTTTTGAACTTCTAATCTACAGAAACCGTGATAAATAATTTTGTGTTATTTAAAGCTAATAAATTTGTGGTTTATTTGTTATAGAATTAAAAGAAAACTAATGCACATGTTGGTATTGGAAATGGGATGCTGCTGACAAAAACACCTAAAATTTGGAAGCAGCTTTGAAATCAGACAATGGATGGAGGCTGGAAAAATTTTGAAGAGCACAAGAAAGAAACCCTAGATTGTCTTGAATAGACTGCCAGTACAAATTGGGGCTTTTAGGATGCTACATGAGAGGGCTCAAAATGAAGTAAAAAATATGTCGGAATTTGGAGGAAAGGGGATCCTTATCACGTAGTAGCAGGAAGCCTAGCAAAACTACACTTACTTTGAAAGCATAATTTTGCCATAGTGAACTTAGGTAAGGAGATTTCCAATGGAAGTGTTAAAGGGACCACCTGGTGTCTTCTTGCTAATTACAGTAAAATCCTCAAGGAGAGAGATAAATTGAGGAAAGAGCTGTTAAATAGGAATCATGAATGAATGAATTTTGACAGCATTTAAACCCTTTGGATGGCAGAAGATTCTAAAATTCAGAAATGGCTGCTGGAAACTTGATATAGGGAAAAAGCTGATGCATTACTATATAACTTGTTGCCAAAATCTCAAACAAAATCAAAACAAAGTATTCATACCACAAGGACCCTTTCAAGAGATTAAGGGTGAGATTTACTGATTCTTTCTATCAAACAGGAGGGCCTCTAGGAAGCTTAAGGGCAGTGTCCCTCAGCCATCTCACTAAAAGCCAATGATAGAGAAGGAATTATCTCAAAAATCTTTTAAGTATGCCTTTAACTAATGGAGTAAAACCTAGTAAAATTCACACAAGATCCAAAAAGTTCTTGAGAAAATTGTTTCAGCACAAACAATGCTTGTTTAGACTGGAAGAAACAGAGTAAGCTGTTTTCTGAATAATATTGCATTGCATATATATTTACCACATCTTTATTCATCTGCTGACAGACACTTAGGTTTTTTCCATATCTTGGCTACTATGAATAATGCTACAGTAAATATGTGAATGCAGATATTTCATACAGCGTATTTTCACTTCCTTTTGTTAAATATCCAGAAACGGGGTTGCTGGTTCATATGGTAGTTCTATTTTTAATTTTTTGAGAACCTTTTACACTTTTTTCCCATAGTGGCTGAACTAATTTATATTCTTGTCAATACTCTACAGGGTTCTTCCTCATATCCTTGGCAGTACTTCTTCTCTCTTGTCTTCTTGATGACAGACATTCTAAGTGTCAGGTGTGAGATGATATCTCATTGTGATTTTGATTTGTATTTCTCCAATGATTAGTGATGTTGAATATCTTCTCATGTCCCTATTGGCCATTAGTTGTCTTCTTTAGAAAAATCTCAATTCAGGGGCAAGGGCGGCTAAGTCAGTTAAGCATCCAACTCTTGATTTTGGCTCAGGTCATGATCTCAGGGTCCTGAGATAGAATGTTGCATGGGGCTCCAAGCTCAGCATGGAGTCTGCTTGAGACTTTTCCCTTTCCTTCTGCCCTTCCCCCTGCTCACTCTCACTCTTGCTCACACTCTCTTTCTCTAAAAATAAATAAATAAATAAATATGTCTATGTCATTCCCTTGCCCATTTTTAAATTGGATTGTTTATTTTGTTGTTATTGTGTTATACTGCTTTAGGGTACACATTTGAAACTAATAGACAAATAAATTCTGGAGATTTAATGCACAATGTAGTGATCATAGTAAAAAATGTTGTACTATAAATTTCAAAGTTGCTAAGAGATACACTTTAATTTTTCTCACCATGAAAAAATAAATGATAACTATGTGATATGTTATAGGTTTAGCCAATGCTATGGTAGTACTCATATTGCAATATATAAATATATCAAATTAACACAATGTACACCTTAAACAATGTCACATATCTCAATACAAATACATCTCAATAACAAAAAATGTAAGCTGTTTGGCTCCCAAAATTTTAATGACAGGAAGAGGGCTAATAACACTGCTCAGCTGCATACATGTGTTGTCTTCCACAAAAAGGAAGGAAAGGTGGAGTCAAGAACCAGAGGGTTAAGACATAAGCTATAGATAATTAATTCCAGGCCTTGTAAGCTAGCCATAAAAGTGCTGGAGTTCCCCTGGCCAAATTTCTAAACTGATTTGAATGAATGTTCTTTCCTTCTTTCCTCCCACACTCTTTTTTTTTTTTTTTTTGAACCAGAATGTATATAACTATTAATCTATGCCTGTCCCACTACTGTACATGGGTAGCATTGAGGATTCGTTGGGAGCACTGAGGACATGTTTTATTTCACACGTCCACAGACGGAGAGGAACTGTTCCCAGAAGCTGTACTTAATGATTTACATATAGAAGCCTCATCCACATCTAATTTAGATGATTTAGGTGATGCAAATTTAGGCTTTGAAGTGATGAAACTCTTGGAAATGTTGGAAGTGGAGGATGGATGAATATAATTTCCTTTGTGTCAAGGACATGAAACATTGTGCATCAGGAAATAGACCCTGGTAGGCAGAATTCTAGGATGACCCCCAAGATTCCCACCTTTGATATACATGTTCTGTAATGTTTCTCTTTCGCTATGGGTAGCACCAATGAACACTATGGTGTATCACTCCTGTGATTAATCTATAGAATATGGAAAAGTGCACGCATGTGTGTGTGTGTGTGTATGTGTGTGTGTACTTGTTTTAGATATAATCAAGATCCCTACAGAGTTGAGTTTGAGATAATTAAATAAGATATACTTAATTTAGGTATTTTTAATTTAAAATACTGGGTATATTTAATTTAATCCACTGAACTCCCAAAAAGAAGTAAAGCGTCATCAAAATATTCTCCTTCTAGCCCAGAAACAAGCAAATGGATCATATGATAAACTGTCTGTGAGGGAGGCTACACAGCCAGGACCTGATGGTGGCTGCTGGAGGTGAAGAGCAACCCCTGGCTTAAACTAGCTAGCAAGGGACATGGGGGTGGCTCAGTCAGTTAAGCGGCTGCCTTCGGCTCAGGTCATGATCCCCTGGTCCTGGGATCAAGCCCTACTTTGGAATCCCTGCTCACCAGGGGGCCTGCTCCTCCCTCTCCCTCCCTCTGTCTGCTGCTCTGCCTACTTGTGCTCTCTCTGTGAAATAAATGAATAAAATCTTTTTAAAAAAATAAGATAAAACTAGTTAGCAAGAAAACATTTCAGCATATGCAAGAAACTACATTCTGGAAAATAGACAGAGATTGGAAGAGGACCCTGAACTCCAGGCACAAATTTACCCTTAATTGTCATGTTAGCTGGTACTTTGTTTTCAGTCTTTTATAAGACCCTGAGCAGAGAACCTAGCTATGCAGTGTCTTACCTACAGAGACTGCATGATAATGAATTTGTGTTTTTTTAAGGACCCAGTTTGCGGGCCTTTGTTACACAATCATCAGAAATGAATGCACTATCAAAGTGTGTTTTGAATAGGAATTGCAACTTTCCTACATTTCCACATTTTGGGCCATTGACCCACAGTAGGCCATTGCTCAAACTCATCCCCAGGCAGAGTGATTGCTGAAGGTCATATACATCAATCCGGCTGGATACCTGGCATCTTTTTGTGGATTTTTTGCAATGGAATAGATGCTTCTTTTCAACATAGTGGCCATGTTTCCTGCTGGATGAACAAGGCTATCACAGAGAAAGAATGCATGGAGTCAATAGCTAGAGAGAAGCATAAATAAGTGACACAAAGTATATGAAGATGGATATTCTCTATGTTCCTATTCCAATCCTTGTTGGCCTGTGATTTTCCCTGGATCATAAATTGCCAAGATCTGATTATCTTCCCATTTAACTTTATAAGTTACTCTGATACACACCCATTAAATTCATTTTTTATCATTATTTTTTAGATCCAGTTGGGACTTTGTTGCCTAAAACCAAAAGTGTCCTGGTTAATATAAATTAAGCTATTATAATTGTGTCTATTGATGGTCACTGTCAGTGGTCCAAATTTACTACTCTTTCAAATCCAGATCTTTTATTCATTTTGGCAGATGTTCATCGTCTTCTTCAATGAAAATTAAATTTCTCAATCTCTCTTTTACCCGTGTTTTCTTTTCTCCCTTGAAAACTTCCCTATATCATTAAACTGCTTTTTACCTGTTCCTTTTTCTTCCTCCAGCTTGTGGGAAAGATGTCACTTTCCTCGGTTTTCAGACTAATAATATCCCCTTTATCCATTAAACTAAATGACTTCTATTGCCTCTGGGACCTTCAGCCTCATTCATTCTCTTCATCTTATCAGTTCTCAAGTTTTCTTATTCCACTAGCATCTCCCTGCTGCCCCCAAACATCCTCAGAGCTTCCATGTGCCTTGCATCTTTTAAGCCATGCCTGTCTCTCTTCTCTTTATTGCCAAGTCACTTCTATCCAACTGTATTCATTCTCTATTTATTTCCTCCATACATGCCACCCTCTATATTAGCTGGAGTCCAGTTAGATAGCAGAATCCATCTAGTTACTGGAACAGAGAGAATTTGATACAATAATTTTTACTTGGGTGTTAGTCATTAAAAAGTTAAACAGAAAACTCCAGTGTAGCATGGATGTAGCAACTGTAGAAAGTAACTATCACTCCAAGGGCTGGGGGAACCAAGAAAAGATGTGAGAATTATGAAAACTTAAAAACTTAGAAGAGGATGTCTGCAGAGATGAGAGGAAGAAACCAGAGAAAAGAGTAGCTGTCCAGCTGCTGATAGATCTGAGCTTGGAGGACCACCCTGTGGGAAGGGGTGCTGCTTAGTTGTTGGTTTCTAAGAGGTAGCTACCATGAACTGGTGTGGCACATTTTGGGAAAATTGTCCTATGGGTTCAACTGCTGCTACAAAAAGGCTTAATTTCTTCACAAGTAAACAGGCTATATTGGGGTGATGTTCATAGAAATTGCAAACCTAGGAAAGCTCCCAGTGTGAAGAGAGAAAGGAACAAATCCCTTCTTCCTCTTCTAGCTATGCAGCCACCTTCCAGCAACCCCGGTTGGCATATCCTAATAGATGGTGTTCAGGATCCCAGTTCCAGCATCACAAAGCCAGTACAGAAGGCTGAGTTTGGTGCTGAAAGACAATACCTTAAATCCATTACACCTTGGCTTCTAGCAATACTTTTAAGTGACTTAATGATCACATATGAGCTCATAAGGCATATATCCAAAGATATTTTATCTGAATTTTCTCTTGTGTAATTACTCTTCTTCTTGAAAGAGTCCATAATTGTCATCTCTGATATGTGACTCATAGTTTACCTAGTATATATCTAGGTCTTAACTTTATAGATTCTAAATTGATTCATCATTATCTCTTATCACTTTTATATATAGTATATATTTATTCTTTCAACAAATATTCACATTAACCAATATTAGTTCAAAGCCCATCATGGGCCAGCCACTGTCCTTTTTGACAAATGGAAAATGATCAAGATTCATATAGTTCTTCCTCTCTGGGTTTTGTCTGTAAAAACAATTACATCAATAATTATTCAATGGCAATTTTCAACAAGGACTAAAAACTAAAGTGCACTGTAAAAGATAACAGACACACACATATCTATATGTGTGTATGTATGTATATATGCATGCAACACATGTACTATATATATATCTTCTTTCTGTGTATGTATGTGTGTATATTTACATATAGATGCTCATTTACATATATTCTACAACAGTGTGTGTGTGTGTGTGTGTGTGTGTGCATGTGTTGTAATAAAATTACTTGACTTATTTGAGGATCAGGCAGGGCTTTCCTGAAACAATTTTATTTTTAATTTTAAGAAGGGTTAACTCTGTAAAGTAGTCTATGGACTTGAGAAGAGTTTTCAAGAAGTGGGTAAAACAACAAGAAGTCGGGTGCTTAAAGTTTTAAATATCCTAAATATTTAGACTATGATTTTACTTTTTGGCCTTGATTCATTGTAATTCTTCAGGAGTTTAGTTCTAGATTGTTTTTCCTTTTCTTTCCTTTCCTTTCCTTTCTTTTCCTTTCTTTTTTTCTTTCTTGTGCCTACCCATAATGTTGTCCCTTCCTTTCTTTCTTTAAGAATCTTTGACTTTCTCTTATAACAACTCTAAAGGACAGAAAAATACCTGTGCCCAGCCAGCTAATTAAACCTAGACATTCGTTTTTCATAACCTATGATTTATCCCTAATCATATGTCTAGTTTAACATTTTGAAGTTTATATTTCTCCCTGATTTTGAAATAAGCTTGTAAGTGTCTTTTCATATAAGAGAAAATTTTAGAAAACATATTTCTCAGTGTGTAGTAAAGAACTGAACTTGCCAAGAGATAGTTCTGCCCTTTGCCTGTGACTCCTGGGAAGTGATATCTATACCCTTGGAATGTCCTGTGTGAAGTGTCTTTGTTGGGATATTTAGACAATGCCAGCTAATCTAACAGTGTGGTTTATCGTAGGTGGCTTTGAGAAACAAGGTATCAATACTTGCTGAGGGACTGGGGACAGAAGTCAGCCATGTGGACAGTCTGCCATAGCTACCTGACAGAACCCAGTAGAGATTCTGGACTCAAGAGAGCTTCCCTGACTAGCAGTCCTTCAAGCATGACATCATGCATTTTTCTAGGAGGAATTAATGCTGTCTACAACTCAATGGAAAGAATAAAACTGTATGTTGTACATCTGTAATCTCTAGTATTTAGTCCCATGCATCTCTTCCCTTGACTGATTTTGATCTGTGCATTTTCAGTGTAATAAACCGTAACCATGAATATAACAGCTTTCAGTGAGTTCTGTGAGTTCTAGAAAATTACTAAAATGGAGGGTGATATTTGGGAGTCCAAAACTTGCTATTGATGACAAGTGAGAGTGTCTTAGGGACCATTCCTTAACTCATGCTCAGTATGTGAAAAAAAAAATTGAAATAGTTTTAAAACACAGGAAAAAGTAACACTTAACTGTTAATGTTAATGTGGCAATATTTTAAGATAGCAATATTTTAACATGGTAATATTTTAGTATTTGTTTTGATAAAGGAATTGGAGAAGAAAGTACTTGTCTCCATTGATATCATTTTAAATATTATCTTTATTAATTACTAAAGTATAACTCAAAAAGAAACATTGCCATTTTTAGACACACAGAAATTTTCCAAACAGTTCAGAATTATGTTATTGTTAATACAAGGTAGGAAATCAAAAATGGAATCAATGAGAATACTAGGCACTGCACAATACAGAAGTCAGGCATGAGATTTTCAGACCTAACTCTTCTCCAAATGAACTCACAGGCCTTCAGAATAACACTTAAACCTTTTCTCCCCTTTTCTATTATAATTTTTTTTTGAGGAATGAGTAGTGTGTAACAATACAAGACATAAGAAAACTATTTTCTTCAGGGACGTTTTTACCATAACACTTTCACTTCTATGAATTTATCCTTTTAAACCAAATTAAATTATGTAGAAAAACATTAAGTATAAATGACTGATTATCATAAAGTCTAGAAAAAAATAGTAGTTGCCTACGTAATACATGAAATAACTCAAAAACATCTGAGAATGGATTGTTATTCCTGTAGAAATATCTACTTAAATTATGAATGTCTTTTCTGAGCCAGGAAATCATTTGCATTATCTTCAACACTACAAAATTTCATTCAGACTATATATCCTGTTTATAGGTAATAAATCACCCCTACATTCTTCTCCTAGTGTTTTGGCCATTGCTTATTGGAAATATTTTTAATATGTTTTCTTTGTAATAGAACAGATCTCAATTCCATTCCAACAGATTATAAACTGCTCCTCACTGAGGCTTTAGTAGTCAAAGGACCCTCTTTATCCCTATTACCAGAATGGAGAGAAATTGGGTAATCCAATTTACAGTGATTATCGAACTTTAGTGCTATGAATGGAGACTGTTCTTAAACAAAATTCCTTGTTCAGCTCATTAGCTAAGCCATATCCTGAGGCTAATTACAGATTTTTATAGTTGGACCCAATAGTGCCATTGTCAAAACTCTGAACCAGCATGAAGAATTCCAATTCTAATACTGATTTCCCTCCTAATTTATTACATGCATGGTAAGAACAAGTACTTTCACACAAGTTACACTGAATAAACTTCCTCTACATGCCCTGGTCTACAGTGGTGTCCTGATTCTGCATTCTGATCCTAGCCACCTGTCCAGGTCACCAATCTTTTCCCAGAACTGATTCTTTCCAGTTCATTGTCTAGAAATTGAAGCACTAACCTGTATTTATCTGTAGGAAAACAAAATAAATGGCATATGACAGCATTTCTGTGCATATATATATCCTTAAGTTCTACTTGCCTGATGAGACACCATTAACCTATCTCAAATTCTTTGATGTTGAACACTTTTCACGTCAGGTCCTCTGTTATATTGCACTCTGTGCCCCAAATACGTATAATCTACCCTTACCATCTGAAATGTGAATGGCTTCCCTACCATTTTTCCTGCTCTTTTAGGCAGTATATCTCAACAATGTTCTTAAGACATCATTAACATACTCCCGTATCCACATATATAGATTAACTGCCACATATAATTGATACATCCTGAATTATGGCTATTCTTCATCAAAGGTGGAAGTTGATGTATCCATCATAATAATAAAATAAAATTTAATGTAATACTCTTTCAGTACTCGATAAAGTCTATGCATATATCATATCATAACAATTTTTCAGGAACCTTTTTTTTACTTTGATTTCACTCTCAGCAGTACTGATCAGTGTGAAATCTTAATTCTCCTAGAAATAATGAAAAAATTCAGTTTAAGGCATGGAATTTAGCTAGATTAAACCCAACAGAGATTATAACACTTATACTGAAAATGGGGGAAAATCAATCAAAAAAGATGTAATGCTTATATACGGAGATACAAATCTCTAGGAACATCAAAGTAAAGTGAGATGATGAATTAGTTTGATTAAAGTAACAGGAAAAAGTTTGGGTAGGAGATACCAATGAAAATGATACATAAGCTGCTATCATGCTCACTGGCAAAAATATTGATACTGAATCAAGTGAAAACAAATAAAATGCTCTCAATCAGATGCAAATTCTCCCTCATTTGCAATGAAAGTGCCCTTGAATATATGTTTGAAAGCCAAATATTGAAAGTGTAAAAGTAATATTACACAGTAACTAAGGTCCTCTTCTAAGGAAGCCAGTATATAATTATTTAATAATAGTGTAATATTTGCCTTTCCTGTTGTAAGCAAATTTAGCAGATGAGGGATAAAATTTATGAGAACTCAGATATCATGAAAGCAGAGATGATGTAAGAAGAATGGCATTTTAACTCTGTGATCTTCTTCCCCCAAACCCGTAACAATAGTCTCAGTATGCGAAAAGCATCAGACCAATCCCAGCTAAGGATAGACTACAAGATACCAGACTAGTATTCCTGAAAATTGTCAAGGTCATCAAAACCAGGAAAATATGAGACATTGTCACACTAAAGAGGAACTAGCCTAAGGAGATGCAGTTACTAAAAGTAATGTGGGGGGCACCTGGGTGGCTCAGTGGGTTAAAGCCTCTGTCTTCGGCTCAGGTCATGATCCTGGAGTCCTGGGATCCAGCCCCGCATCGGGCTCTGCTCAGCAGGGAGCCTGCTTCCCCCTCTCTCTTCCTGCCTCTCTGCCTGCTTGTGATCTCTCTCTGTCAAATAAATAAATAAAGTCTTTAAAAAAAAAAAAGTAATGTGGTAACCTAGATGGAGTTCTGGATTACATAAAGACATCAAGGGAAAAAACTGAGGAAATATAAATAAAGTATTGACTTCAGGTAATGTATCAATTATCATTCACATATGTATCATTGATACATAAGGATGTATCAGTATCAGTTCACTAATTGTGACAAATACACCAAAGTAATGTTAACAATGGGAAAATTGATGTATGACACATAAACAATTTTCTTTAGAATCCTTGCAACATTTTTATAAATCTAAAACTATTCTTAAAAATGAAGCTTATTAAATGTTTAAATAATACATAAAATAAAATGCAAGATAATATTGTTAAAATCAATGAAATAAATTCATTTTTTATTCTACTAGATAAAGTGCAAGAGCCATACTGCCAAATTTCTGCAAGTGCTTATTATATATAATGTACACAATGTCAGAGAGATGCTATGAAGAAAGTAATATCAAGGAATAAGAATGACAACTACACTAGACAAGCCTTTTGGCTTATAAGCAATGGAGCATCAACTCAGGATGCCTTAAGGAAAATGTTGAATTAATTGGATAGCATAGCCAAACCACAACCAGAACAGGGAGTTACTACAATCCATGATTCTAGTACCATCTGTGCTCAATCTCTCACTGCTGCTGTTTTTAAGATACTGACCTTACTATTTTAGTTAATCATTCTCTGTGAGCCTTAACATCTTCATGCATTATCTATAGAGACTCAGCAAAAGAACAAAGAGGACTCTTTCCTGCCAAGCTTAATTGAAAGATCTTAGGCAAGATCATTGGTTGATAAGTCTTGAGTCATATGTCCAGTAGAACCACTCACTTTATCCAGAGTGGTGGATATATGTCTATACATCAGCCTGTTACTGAAGCCAGGGAATAGAATCATGAACAAAAAGACAGCTGCTCTTCAGACAACACGGCTACTGTGAAGGGAGAAGGTTGTGAATGGACAGTTTCGCAAAGTAAGGAAGAGGTGGTACAGACAAATGTTTATAGCAGAAGCCAAACATTTGAGCCAGCTAGTCAACATAAGTTACATTCATGCTGTAATTTGTGTAATTTATTCATCTTTCTCCAGATGTTGGGAATTTCAGAGTGAAATTTGAAAAAAGAAAAGAAAATTAACTTGTTTTTTTAAATAGTCTTTCTGCATGTTTTCCATTTAAAATATTTTACTTGGTTTGTAATTGCATATTAGCCAGAGTCTCCTTGATCCTTTACTTTCAGATCTGTTTCTCACATTTTCTTTTTTAAATCTGATTTTGTATGTGTTTATGTTTTTCTTCCTTTTTTAATGAGCCATATCAACTGCTTCTTAGGATTAGGAAATCCATCAGTTTGAATTCACCAAGAAGCAGATGCTAAGACAGGATTAGAAATGCAAGCAACTTCTTTGAGGGAAATGACTGTGAAGGAGAGAGCAGAGGAGGAAGCAGGCATCAGCAGAGCCTGTAGAGTGCAATACAGGACTGGCCTGTGATGTAACAGGGAAGAGAAAGAGGATTATGCAGTTATGGGATCTCAGTATAGTTTTATGAAGGTTTCTGTTGGGACAGTGGGGAGTCCGCAGCCCACATCATCGATTAGAATTGTTCCTGGTCTGTGGACTACAGGAATAGGCCAGAACTAGAACTGGGTGTGTGTCCAGGCATTGGCTGGCAATAATCTGGGGAAGTGGGATTCCAAGAGAAATCCAGTGCTGAATTCCCAGAGGTGACTGCTGTTACTGTCAACCTACCACACCCCTTTCCACATGAGATCTGAGTGGCACATTTTTATGGCCACTCTGTGGAGGGGAAAAATTATAGACAAAATATGAAGTCCTCCAAATTCAATAATAGTATAAAAATCATTAAGTGAAAGGTGAAGATAAATACCTATGAGTGGATTCAGGGAACTGGCTGGGACTGTCACAAAGCAATAAGTAGAGTCAGGGGAAGCAGTATTCACAGGGACAGAACCTCGGTCTAAGTGGAACCAACGTCAAGAGTGTCCATCTTAGGGTGCCTGGCTGGCTCAGTCATAGAGCATGTAACTCTTTATCTTAGGGTCATGAGTTCAAACCCCATGCTGGGTGTGGAGATTACTTGAAAAGAAAGAAAAAAGAGGGTCCATCTTGCTGGTTTAGAGGTGATCATCTCTCCTCTTCTTAGCAAATGAACAGACTATTAGAAAGAGTCCCTGGGTTGTTCACTAGGGCATCATCATTCTCTTTTCCAGTATGATTCCTTAAAACTTTTAAACCACAAGTTTAAGACAAATAAAAGGAAGTATGCTACTCCCGAAATAATAAATGTCAATCCAAAGCTTGATAGAAAGCAAACTTTAGAGTTTCTGAGTACACTTAGAACAGAGCATAGAATTTAATAGAGCAGAACTCATGTTTGCAGCTGAAAATTCCCTGTGCCCTTCTGGAGAACAGACTATCCATTTTCAACATCCCATTATCAAGAAGTCACAAGAAGTGACTTCAAAATGTGAGCTTCTTAATAACCTGATTGCTTTAAGCAGGTTTCTCCAAAGAAATAGAACCAATAGGAGATTATATATATAGATATAGATTTAGATATATAAGAGAGATTGAGAGAGAGATATTTGTTACAGGAATTGGCTTAGGCAATTATGGATCTCAATACGGCCTGTAATCTGTCATCCTCAATGTTAGAACTAGGAAGCATGATGGTATAAATCAGTCCAAGTCCAATGGCTTAAGAACTGGTTTAAATCCAGGAGTCTGAGGGTCAGAGAACCAGGAGCTTTGATAGCCAAGAGCAGGAGAAAATAGAAGCCCCAACTCATGAAGAGAGAAATTTCATCCTTCCTCTTCCTTTTTGTTTTATTCATCCCCCAACAGATTGGATGATACTCACCCACATTGGTGAGGGAGGATCTCTTTATTCAGTCTACTTATTCAAATGCTGGTCTTTTCCAGAAACACACTGCTACCTGGGCATCCTATAATTCACTCAAGGTGACATAAAATTAATCAACACTAATTATGATATATCTGTGGTTTTCAGTAGTGGAAGAGGCAGTAATGAACGATTAGAGGAATCATCTCATGAAGGGCCAAATACCAACCATCGGTTCTTGGGCTCTACATAATAAAGAATAATAAGAGCAGGCAGTGCATGCCTTGCAAGCATGTTATTAACATCATAATAAAAATAACATCCTAATCTTTCATCCTAGTTTTGCAAATCATCTTTTTATGGCCCTGTGTTTTTCAAAAAGGATGGAAAATGCAAGAGTGTAAGTGGTAGGGGGTGGTTTATTTCCTTTTGTACCTGTAGACACAATGATAACATCAGAGCCATTTCAGAATAAGCAGAAAATATATATATATACAGTACAGACAGCAGGTGGTATCACATGTGCCAAATTAACTTTGTCCAAATAAATCTTTTCTGTATAATCCCCAGCTGTGTGGAAAAGTAGAAACCTATGAGAGTCTCCCCATGACAACATTTAAAAGGAAGATGCTATTGGTGCTGTCTTGAGTAAAGCAGTAAGTTTTCTGTTTGAGCGTTAGGGAACCTTTTCTTTTTTTCTTCTCTTTTGTTTCTGCCACAGCTGGTAGTTACAAAATAATCAGGATCAATGATGGATAATTTCCTCCTTTCTCTGCCTTCCTTGTTATTATTTTTTAGTATGGAATAGGAGCAGAAATATATACAGAAAATCAAATGTTAAGAATCGCTGAATTGGGAAGGACATTAAAGTTTATACATGCAAAAAGTTTGTATATGTAATAATCTCAGAGGGGCTTTATGGATTGCCCAGAGTAACAGCTATTGGAAACAAGGGTTAGATGCAGTATCTTCATATTTTCTGCCAACAGCTCCATTTCTCTACCAAATATATTTGTCTTCACTTTTTCGGTTATATGTTCATTAATTTTTTTCAGTAACTCCCTTTTCCCTTGAATATTCTGACCTCTTGCAGAGGTATGATCGACTTCTCCACGTTGCCCTGGCTATAAAGACAGATACAAGGAAAAATTTTTTTTCCACTAAGGTTTAGTTAGTTTCTGAGTAATTACCTTTGGTCCTTGAAAGTAAACAAAATGATCTCAATGACTTGGTAGTCATAATTTACATGGAAATCCAAAAAAAAAAAAAAAGATGGGAAATGAAGACATATGTTTGGGTCTGAGAAAGAAATATTGAGACATATGGGTACATGGTAGGTGTAAAATGAACATTGAGGTTTTTTTAAGATACCTCTTCTATCTGACAAAATAGGTGGTTGCCTCTTTGACCCAAGCCTAAAGCCATCCACAATTTGGAAGTAAAAATAATCTAAAATAGGAATGAGGTTCCCTAAAGCTGGAAAAATCAATTTACTTCAACAACGAATTTATGTTTTTTTTCTCCAGGTAAACATCATTAAAATGTGTCAAGGGAGCCAATTTAGTACAATCGAGAAACTGAAGAAAATGAATATAAAGTCTAGAAGATAGCATAAAATTGCAATCCAGTACAAGACATCTTTTATGTTCAAAAAAAAAATCAAATAATCCAACATATTACATTTAAATAATTACTTACAGAATATTAACGTGACAATTAGATATATTTCTTAGAGTTCGTTATTTAGGTGGGTGAAAACAAAGCTACAATTGTGTTTATCTTTGAACAACAAAAGCACTCTGTAGATTTGTTAAACTGAATTGCATTGAATGGATAAATATTGTGAGTTAAAGGTAGAGTTCTTTGTTGGTAATAACTAATACATTTTGGAGATAGTTTCAGTGACCAATGCTATGATCTAGTCCTATCTTTTCCTTTTTCCCTAAGAAATGAAAAACAAGACAAAGGCAACTATCTGTGCAAATGCAAACTTTGAGCCATCACAAGAATATCATGACAACCATTAAGGAGTCCAAATAATTTTACATTTCACTTAGAATGAAAAAGAAGAATACAGTTCAGCAAAACTACTATGCTCCCAGCAGGCAAACACATATTTATATGCATAAGCACACACAGGTGTAGTTAGAATTAATGAAATTTTGCCTATTGTCTATTCTAGTTGTCCATTCTTTGTTCCTAAAACTTCTATAGGAACTCAATGAGATTGCTGAGGATCATGAACTTGTGGTGATAAAACATTTTTTCCTTCTATCATGAATCTCAGTGCTGTTGAAGTAATTGTAATATTTTAAGTATATGGGTTTTTTTAATTTATTTATTTGTCAGAGAGAGAGAGCACAAGTAGTCAGAGCAGCAGGCAGAGGCAGAGGGAGAAGCAGGCTCCCCACTGAGCAAGGAGCCCTATGCAGGACTCGATCCAAGGACCCTGGGATCATGACCCCAGATGAAGGCAGCAGCTTAACCGACTGAGCCACCCAGGCGTCTTTAAGTATATGTATTTTTTAAAGGATTCTTTTTAATTTATTTGAGGGGGAGGGACAGAGAGAGAGATAATCTCAAGCAGACTCTCCATGGAGCATGAAGTCTAAACTGGGGCTCAATATCAGGACCCGGAGATCATGACCTTAGCTGAAATCAAAGAGTTAGACGCTTTACTGACTGATCTACCCAGGCACTCCATGAGTGTACTTATTTTAAATTCTGTTCTATGGGGAAAAAATTGCCTAAATATCTTTATCTCGAAATTAAATGGAGATACAGTCCCTTTTTTGAACCCTTTTCCTGCTTGTCTAACCCCAGATCTTCCTTTTGTTTCTCTTATACAGATAGAGACAACATTACACTCAATAAATTTTAATTAAAGGATCTAAATTACACAAGTTCATTGCACTATGGCAGATTTCAAAATTTTAACTGAAGATAATATTATTTATATCATGTAAAGAAAGATGTTGATTCATATTTTTTTCTGTTATGCTTATATATAAACAGAAATGTTTGTGTAAGTTAATATATTTGCTTTTAAAATTAAATGGCAGAGATAAGTCATCCAAGAACACAGCAGAGAGAGCAGACATTTTCACTCTGACACTTCAAATGGCATTTGCAAGTGTGACTGACCATAATGTGATAAAATGGCTTCCTTCTGTCAGTCTCTATGTGAGAAGTGCAATTGGAAATAGTGCGAAATTTTTCCCATGTTATTTATGTTTCCATTCAAAATCAGAGAACAATGGAAGACATTTTCTATGCATAAAAATGTGTTGAAGGAAAAAGGGAAATGCAGTCCCTGAGCATTGGTATCATTAGCTAATATTCAGTAGAATAGGTAAGAACCTTACATTTACAGTCAGATGACCTGAGTCCCACCACTGCCTGACCACTTTCTAGCTATGCTGCCTCCATCAAGTTACCTACCTTTTTAAGACTTGGTTTTGTGATCTGCAAAAGTGAGATAATTACTTCTCAGAATTTGTTATGGACATGAACAGTGAAATAGGTTTAGCACCGGACCTGGCATATATTAATGAATTAACACTAGTTTTAGCTTTTTCTTGAGAAATTAGAAGACAGAACATTTGTGTTTTTATCCAGCCAATGATCATTGCTAGCTATGTCTATTATTTACATGAGATTCTTTAAATGTTTACATGGAAATTGTTTAAGAATATCTATATTCAATAGCTCCTTACCAAGAAATAATGCCTATTAGTCAATTCACATAATTCGATTTTTCTTTCAAGAAAGAGCCAGGCACTACTGGAAAATCTAATGCAATCTTTACACAAAACATTGCAAAATATAGAAATTTGAGGAGTAAAATCATTCCCTTTCATTAATAATATTGTTTATATGTAAAACCATTTCCTCATCCTAAGGTCAAGTATCAGTGTGTCATGCTATGTAACTGATATCTAAGATATACTAAATCATGTAAAAAAATGAAAGGTGAGGAGAGGCATAGAAAAATTTCCTACTTCCTAGGAGCTTACCTCTTAATTTCTGAGCATGGTAAAGCATATAATTAAGTGATTTACAAGAAACAGGGGAAGATAAAAAAGAACTAATAAGAGTACTTCAGAATTATTAAAAATATATACATATATGTTTAAGATTCTTTAACATGAGTTAAGAATGCATTACTCGAAGTCAACTTAAAAACATATTGATCATTTTTTGTTTGTTTTCAACACAACTATTACCACACAGAGCTCTTAACAAGTCAAACACACTATTCTGACTTGTATGCCATTATATACCTATCAGGGTTTTATAGATCTGTTGTGATTTCTATTACATTAAGATAAAATTTCCTTGCATTAGAACCATAATAGTTCACAAAACCACCATTATATCTTTGGTTTTACTAGGTGCTTGCTGCATGAAGGCAGATTTCATATGCATTTAAACATTCATAGCACAGATGTTCTGTGGCTTATACATCACACTCCTGGAAAATCCAGTACTGTTTGTTTTGTCTAGCTGTTCAGACCTTTATAATCATTTTTATAATTTTCACAAAGGTCATAAGGAACTTTCAGCATTTGCAAATATATACTTATGGGTGCTCAGCAATATTAAAATGCTTTTGACTACATATTAACAGAATGTTCAGATGACTGACTAGATTATATAAAGATTTTTGAAAGTATAAAGTATAACATGATTGAAAGCTTGGCTATATTGATATTTAGTCAAATGGAAAACACAAGTAGAAAGTAACTATTTAGATTTCCCTAAATTCAAAGATAAAAATAAAGGTAAGAAAAATGCTATATTCTATGCAGGAATATTTACTTATGAAACTGCTTTCGGACTACCTCAAATATCAAAGCCATCTTTAGATTGTCAAAAAGAATGTTTCTTCAAGTCTTAAAATAATAAAAGCAGAATTTTATTAAAATAACCTAATGGACTATGGATGTATATAGTGGAGAGATTAGCAATTACATAGAGTAATACAAATAATTAGCAATTTAGAATCCTCCCTGAAATGTCTTTAGCATCTGGGATAACATTTTCTCCAAATAATCTGTTAGCTTCCATGTTATTTTTCTTCCGCATATGTATTTTTTAAATATTTATTTATTTATTTATTTTGCAGAGAGAGAGAGAAGTAGTACAAGAGTGAACACATGGGGTGGGGCAGAGGAAGAGAGGGAGAGAGAAACTCCCCACTGAGCATGAAGCCCAACACGGGGCTCGATCTCATGACCCTGAGATCATGACCTGAGCCAAAATTAAGAGTCGGATGCTCAAAAGATGAGACACCCAGGTACCCCTAACCCACATATTCTTTTGTGTGTGTGTGTGTGTTCTCATGGTTTTATTTCATGGCTGTAGTGCAGAACACTGATTGGCAATTTATATCATTTATCTACTGCTACATCAGAAACCATGCCTACTTAATGACTTAAAAAACCCATGATTTGTGTTGCTCATGAATCTTCAACTTGGTCAGGACTTGTAGGAATGGCTTGCCTCAGCTGGGGCAGTTTCTGGTAGGAAGTGGATGTTCACTCTTAAGGTTCACTCATTCACATGATGGCATATTGGAACAGATTGTTGGCTGGAAGCTTAGCTGCAGCTGTGGGTCAGGGGCCTTCCTTTCTTTCCATGTAAACCTCTTCACTGGCTGCTCATGAAGTTTTTCATGGTAGTTAATTTCCAAAGCATCATAAAAAGATTAAATGTAAGGGCATGGTCTTTATATGCCTAACTTTGGAAGTCACATAGCATCATTTAATCTGTACCTCATTGGCCAAGGCAGTCTCAGGGGCTCACCCAAGTTCAATTCCCCATTACTTAATGGGGAATTAACAGTGTTCTAGAAGAGCATGTAGGACAGGTGTTATTGTTATGTTCACCTTTGAAAACTAATTTGTCATCATGCAAAAACCTCTTCTTTTTAGTTTTCCAAAACACTCTTAGAAATGGAGTTGTTGCTGCCTTTGTCATCCTAAATCATTTCCTAAGCATTTACATGATTCCCTTCTGAATTGGAGCTTTCATAGCCTTAGAATTTAGCACCTCTTGTATTTTGTAATCCACAGTGTAAGTCTATTGGATGGATATGTGAATGAATATTTGCTCTTCTCATGCCAAGATTTTCTTACAGTTTTTCTAATACTTAGAAAGGACCTTTTCTAGGAGTAGGAAAAATCATGAGAATAGGTGACATGTTACACATGTTACACATGTTTCTGTGTAACATTAGACTTTTTAAAAAAATTTTTAATAAACATATAATGTATTTTTAATCCCCAGGGGTACAGGTCTGTGAATCGCCAGGTTTACACATTTCACAGCACTCACCATAGCACACACCCTCCCCAATGTCCATAACCCCACCACCTTCTCCTGACACCCCTCCCTCCAGCAACCCTCAGTTTCTTTTGTGAGATTAAGAGTCTCTTATGTTTTGTCTCCCTCCCGATCCCATCTTCTGTCATTTATTCTTTTCCTACCCCCAAACCCCCCACGTTGCATCTCCACTTCTTCATATCAAGGAGATCATATGATAGTTGTCTTTCTCCAACTGACTTATTTCACTAAGTGTAATACCCTCTAGTTCCATCCACGTTGTCGCAAATGGCAAGATTTCATTTCTTTTGATGGCTGCATAGTATTCCATTGTATATATATACCACTTCTTCTTTATCCATTCATCTGTTGATGGACATCTAGGTTCTTTCCATAGTTTGGCCATTGTGGACATTGCTACTATAAACATATAGGTGCACATGCTCCTTCGGATCACTACGTTTGTATCTTTAGGGTAAATACCCAGTAGTGCAATTGCTGGGTCATAAGGTAGCTCTATTTTCAACTTTTTGAGGAACCCACATATTCTTAAAGCTAATGATAGATTCTAAGTTTTTAGAAAATTCAAGCTTTCCAAATATTAGTACAAATATGAATATATATATATGCATATATATGTATTTCCAGATATATGTGTGTGTATAAATATATATCCCTAGAGTTCAATGCACAAGAGATTGCTTTGCCATTGTTGAAGAGACAAAAAATATATACAGAGTATTTTTACTCTGAAGAGAGTTATCAGTTTAATCCTAAGTGAAATCCTATTGAAGATATTTAGCCCCTTAAATAATATATTTTTAAATTTATCTTGTTCATTTTTAAACATGGGTCATATATATTCTCTTTTTTTAATATTTTACTTATTTAGAGAGAGAGCAAGAAAAAGAGAGCATGAAAGGGGGAAGGGCAATGGCAGAGGAGATAAAATCCTCAAGCAGACTCCACTTTGAGCACAGAGACACACTCAGGGCTCAGTCTCACCACCCTGAGATTATGACCTGAGATGAAATCAAGAGTCAGGCATTCCACATATATTCTTAATTATAGGATTTGTTTTTTTACTTACCCTTCTGAGTTTAATATATCATGAAAACAAAGATAAATACTTTAAATACAAATTTAGAATTTGCTGTATTTGTTTTTGCTGGAATTGTTAGAAAATCATACTCCTTGTCACTTTATACACTGTAATGAAATTTAAGATTAACTGTCCTAAGGTTTGAGTGCCACAGACACAAAAGACTATGGTCACAGGGTGCCTGGGTGACTCAGTGGGTTAAAGCCTCTGCCTTCGGCTCAGGTCAGGTCATGATCTCTGGGTCCTGGGATCAAGCCCCACATCGGGCTCTCTACTCAGCAGGGAGCCTGCTCCCCCCACCCCCTGCCTGTCTCTGCCTACTTGTGATCTCTCTCTCTCTCTCCCTGTGTCAAATAAATAAATAAAATCTTTAGGAAAAAAAAAGACTACAGTCACTTCCAGTCTATAGCAGAAAGTGGATTAAAATGGTCCTGGAAGATTTTTCTTAGACATAAGAGTAACCCCACAGTGAACTCTCATGACCACATAAAAGTCTTGTCAACCTTGGCCTGAAGCTAGGGACTGACGCTTCAAAGCTGCAGGAGCTCCTGAAAGAAAATACTTCTACCACAAAGGCAAGACTTTGTCAGCACCCCCACCCATTTTGTTTAATCACAAAATCATAAATCCAGAAAAATGGAATAAATCAAGATATTAAAGTGGACTCTAAAAATCTAAACAAAAAGAGAGAGAGAGAGAGAGAACAAAAAACAGAAAACAGAAAAGACTCATAAATAAGAGAACAAACTGACGGTTGCCAGAGGGGTAATTGTGCAGGATGGGTGAAACAGGTGCAGAAGATTAAGAGGCATAAAGACAGCATAGGGAATATAGTCAATAATATTTTAATAATGTTGTATGGTGATGGTGACAGATGGTAACTACACTTATTGGGTGAACATTGGGTAGGGAATAGAATTGGTAAATCACTGTGTTGTATGCCTGAAACTAATATAACATTGCATATCAACTATACAAAAAGTCATATCCTAAGAGTGGTTTTATTTCCAGAGATTTCACAATATAGAAACAAATAAGCTTCAATATCACACCAATTGCTTTAGAATTTATTTTAATTTTCTCTATTGAATTCAATGTCATTTCTTTAATTTCATTATTTTTCTTCACAGTTGAATTAATAGCTAACTAATTTTGTTCCAAAAAATTGTCCATATGAGGGTAACAATTTCAGATATGCCAAATGAATTTCAATTTTTCTCTACCATGACAAAGATAAATAAACCATGCTTTAAAAACTGGCATTATAATTTTTATTTGTTATTTTACACTTGTTTTATAAAGTTATATGAAAAGAATAAGTCATTCAAAACCACACATATACTGATATGCAAAATTGGTCTTTTACAAAACTGATTTGTCAGAGTCAATAGGCAGCAGCATTATGTAATAGTTCAAAATATTCTTTCACTAGCTGAGGTATGAAAATCTGAATCTGGCACACAAAAGGAGATAAGGGGCACCAAAGTGCAATGCATGAAAGTTGTGTGATTGTTGGAAATATGTAAATAAAAGAATATTTTACTAGACAAGCTCATCCCCTCTCTTAAAGTAGAGAAAATTGTATTCACATTTAAAAAGAAAGAAATGTTCATCTAAATTACTAGATGGTAGAATATAATATTCCATGAAAGAAATAATTCCAAATGGTTTAAGATGCATTTTCTTCTCCATGTCTTCTTGCCCTCTATATTCACTGTATATGTTTACTATTTAGAAACTTCTGTAAATCAATATTTAACTCCGATATATATTATGTCTGTCATCTCCTTGCTATTATTTCTTCAAATATGATAGAAGTGGAGTATAATTTGCATATAGATAGTTGACTCTAGTTAAAAATGAAATTATTCCATTATTATATCTGTATATATTTCTGATTTTTTAGTTCCTTATAGTGTATGAAAATCATTTGCATATGAGAGATAACCCATTACTTTGAAACACAACATTTTTCTGGAATAGGAGACAAACTTCAAATTTTACTTTAAAGCTATTTTTGTATTCTTAGAATTTTTTACATCATTGGCTCATTCCTTTATTCTTTTGTGGAATAAAAATTGAAGATAAAAGCTAGGAAATTATAAATCATGTTTGAGGGACAAACACCAGTCAGATGACCAAGAATGTAGACTTTATATGAATAAGGAGTGACAGATAATGTTAAAAGGGAAAGCTGAGGGGCATGTTATGACAAGTCTTAACTATGAGACAAAGGAGCTTGATTTAGTACAGTAAGCAATAATCACTGAAAGTTTACTGGACAAGAGTTGATATGATTATGGAAGCTGAATATGACACAAATGATTGGGAGTTAATAGTGAGCAAGTTAGAAACATTTTTAGTAATTATGAAAAAAATGAAATGTGTATGAATTAAGTTGATACAATTACAAATTATAAAATAAAAAAAGAAAATAGAGCATTTTTTGCACTGATTGATGATGAGTCTAGTGACATTAATTGAAGGCTTGAAATATTTACTTTTTCTATAGAAGTAAAGGAGAGTCTGTATTTTCCTAAATTCCCAGAAGATGACAATGACAATGGCTCAAGAACCACACTTTGATTAACATAGCTTTAAACTATACCATGTAAGCATATAATCGACATGGGAAGCAAAAGAAAAAAAAATTAAATTTCCTTACAACTTACAGCCCACTGAAAAATCCCTGAGAGAGGCAGAATGACCTTCTTCTAGGAATTTAGATGCCTAAATGTTGATACTTTGCTAAGGGCAAAAGTCCGTTTAGCTTAGCATTATTCCAACCTCCAGGATCCCCTAAGTCTCCTTTGACATATAAAAACTCCTTTGGAGGGGCCCCTGGGTGGCTCGGTGGGTAGAGCCTCTGCCTTCGGCTCAGGTCATGATCTCAGGGTTGTGGGATCGAGCCCCACATCGGGCTCTCTGCTCAGCGGGGAGCCTGCTTCCTCCTCTCTATCTGCCTGCCTCTCTGCCTACTTGTGATCTCTGTCTCTCAAATAAATAAATAAAATCTTAAAAAAAAAAAAAACCTCCTTTGGAAACTTCCTTTATCTCTATCCCCCAAAATATATGTTAGCAACTGTCCTCCAAGCATAATGCCCACTGATATACATCTGAAGGGCCTCATGACGAAGGTTTTTTATTAGACAGTAATAAATGACATTTTCCTAACAATTCCTAGCCCCGTCAAGATCCTAGAAACACTACTTCCAAATTCCTTAGAGACTTAGCTATTCTTAAATCCTAACTTGAGAGTATATAGTCAGTCACCCATCATGACTGGTGCAGCTCTTTCTGCCCATGGGTCCTGTCCCCTTGCTTCAATAAAACCATCTTTTTTGCCCTGAAAACATCTCAGGAATTCTTTTCTCACCATTCACGCTGAAACTTAATATTTCCACATTGTAATCATGTGTTTCACTTACTTAGAAAAATAAAACAAAATTCAAAACATTTTTTTTAATATTTTATTTATTTATTTGATAGAAATCACAAGTAGGCAGAGAGGCAGAGAGAGAGGAGGAAGCAGGCTGTCTGCAGAGCAGAGAGCCCGATGCGGGGCTCGATCCCACGACCCCGGGATCATGACCCCAGCCGAAGGCAGCGGCTTTAACCCACTGAGCCACCCAGGTGCCCCAATTCAAGACATTTTAATCAGATCTCTTGATGATTTGTTTGCACATTAAAGAGGAATATTTTGGGGGGCGGTGGGGAAACAACCTTTCTCTTGAGAAAGGAAAGTTGTACTTCTGCTTATAAACATGGTAATAGCTTGTTTGATTTAAAACCTGAAAATTCATCTATCTATCTATGTATCTATCTATCTATCATCATTTGTCTGTCTATCCCTGTTTTCTACTTTATTTCAAATTGAGGGCTTTTTAAACTTTTTTCTTTACTGATAATTGAGGAGAGGATTGGGAAAAAAAGGTAATAAAACAATCAGTAAGTTAATCATCTGTTCTAAACTGGATGAAATGTAATCATGGTAGTTAAAAAATAAACATCTCACTGAAAAAATGCTGAAAATTGAGTACGAGCTGTGAAGTAAGGCTAACAAAATTGTTCATGAGAACAAAGACAACATGCAAAGGTAGCAGAGAAAAAAGTAGTCCCGTAGGTACTTATTTGAAAGAAAAGGGAAGGCAATTTGGTTCAGAAGAAAATTTCAGTGTTAGAACTTCAGAATTTTAAAGAGTTTAAACTACTTGAAGGTGATTACAAACATGGAAGTCACTATACTGAGAAACTGGTTCTAATAATGTGATCTGACAATTTAAAAACTACATTTTTACTTAGCAGAACATTTTCTATCTGCCTTTCTCATAAAGTCATGGTGGTATATAACATGATCTGTCTTTAAGGAACTGATGAATTTAATTGGGGGAAGAAAAATCACAGATATAAAATACAGACTCATTAAGAGTAATTCACAGAGTATGCTCCAGAGGGTTTGTAAAAGTCAGTTTAGTCCTTCAAAGTCCTCATATTTGAAGACCCAAATCCTGTTTGTCAAAGAAAGCTACTTCTGTTTCAGATATTTGTTTTAAAACAAGAAATGACTGGGGATTAAAAAATAGACTAATTTGGACTAAGCAGTATTTTACTATTATATCTAATTTTTATTATGAATACACATTTATTATGAGCATCAAATTAAGCCCATTATTTTTGTTGTAAAGTCTAATTGAATACTTCAAATTCTAAGATACAAACATGATTATTTCAAAAAGGGAGACATTTTAAAGTAACATACTCTAGTGTTCTAGAACTCTTTCAAAGATAAATTAGTGTATATAAAGAATATTCCAAAATAATGTAATATTAGTTTCAGAATGTCTTTGAAAGACAGCAAGAATTTTCTATTTCTTAAATTTCGGAACATATTATAAAATTTGGTGGTTTTATAAATATATTTCTTAATTCATGTCTTTGTTTTAAAATTTAGTGTTTCATAGCAGGTAGTCAATTCCCCTTGAATTTTCATAATTTTGAAAATATTAATTTTCAAAATTTATATTTTCCTAGAAAATTTTCTATTTAACCTAGGATTTTAAATTTGCTGGTGAAAACATTCTCTTTTGATTTTCTACTTAGGTCATGTTAGCTTATAGTTATTGAATACACACATTAGTGTATTTACATAGGATTAAGTATTAAGCATTTAAATGATGTAATATTTGCATAAGTTCTCAGAGTTAGGGAATGTTAACTAACTAACAGAGAATGCCCAGCTTATAAATGAAGAAGTTAACAGAGTGGCTAAGTTACATATCATACAGGTATTAAGACACTAAGTTGAGGGGTGCCTGAGTGGCTCAGTGGGTTAAAGCCTCTGCCTTCAGTTCAGATCATGATCCCAGGATCCTGGGATCAAGCCCCACATCAGGCTCTCTGCTTGGCAGTGAGCCTGCTTCCCCTCTCTCTCTGCCTGACTCTCTGCCTACTTGTGATCTCTGTCTGTCAAATAAATAAATAAAAATTAAAAAAAAAGACACTAAGTTGAAAGTAAAATCCAGGTGAAAAGCAGGAAAGCAAATCTTTCAGCTCTTCTCACCTGCTTTCCTTCAACTAGCCTTGCTGTTTTTATTCCAAATATCGCTTAACTGTGCATTAAGAGGTTTTTTTATTATATATTTTTTATTTTTTTTAAAACATATAATGTATTATTAGCCCCAGGGGTACAGGTCTGTGAATCACCAGGTTTGCATACTTCACAGCATTCCTTTGCATACTTGCACATACCCTCCCCAATGTCCTTAACCCCACCACCCTCTCCCTACCCCCTTCCACCAGCCCCCCTCAGTTTGTTTTGTGACATTAAGAGTCTCTTATGGTTTGTTTCCCTCCCAATCTCATCTTGTTGCATTTATTCTTTTCCTACCCCCCAAACACTCCATGTTGCATCTCCACTTCCTCATATCAGGGAGATCATATGATAGTTGTCTTTCTCCGATTCACTTATTTTGCTAAGCATAATACCCTCTAGTTCCATCCACGTCATTGCAAATGGCAAGATTTCATTTCTTTTGATGGCTGCATAGTATTCGTGTGTGTGTGTGTGTGTGTGTGTGTGTGTGTGTATACTACATCTTCTTTATCCATTCATCTCTTGATGGACATCTAGGTTTTTTCAGTAATTTGGCTATTGTGGACATTGCTGCTATAAACATTCGGGTGCACATGCCCCTTCAGATCACTACGTTTATATCTTTTTTTTTTTTTTTCTAAGATTTTATTTACTTATTTGACAGACAGAGATCACAAGTAGGCAGAGAGGCAGGCAGAGAAAGAGGAGGAAGCAGGCTCCCCGCGGAGCAGAGAGACCGATGTGGGGTTCCATCCCAGGACCCTGGAATCATGACCTGAGCCGAAGGCAGAGGCTTTAACCCACTGAGCCACCCAGGCGCCCCACTACGTTTGTATCTTTAGGGTAAATACCCAGTAGTGCAATTGCTGGGTTGTAGGGTAGCTCTATTTTCAACTTTTTGAGGAATCTCCATGCTGTCTTCCAGAGTGGTTGCACCAGCTTGCATTCCCACCAACAGAGTAGGAGGGTTCCCTTTTCTCCACATCCTCACCAGCATCTGTCATTTCCTGACTTGTTAATTTTAGCCATTCTGACTGGCGTGAGGTGGTATCTCATTGTGGTTTTGATTTGTATTTTCCTGATAACTGTGCATTAGGTTTTAAAAAATATTTTGAACATACTTTTTTAGGGTTTTATTTCTCATTCAATAGTATTTTAGCTATTTTTTTTGGTTTACCTTGTTTATTCTTTACTGATTACTCATTATTTTTAGTTGGTTATAATCTGATCTCAATTTCATTAATATTCTACCTTCTATTTTCCTTATTCATTTTGCTTTGAGTTAAATATGTGACTTAATTTCCTCTTTGTGACAAAACTTAAGTTCTAATTCACAAATTTTAATTATGTGATACTTTATTATCAATTATATTTATTATGTCATACATTAGGTCTCAGAACTTATTCAACTGGTAACTGAAAGTTTGTACTGTTTACATTCCTCTTCCTATTTCCGCAAAACAGCAGCCCCTGACAACTACTTTTCTACTCTCTCTTTCCACTAGTTCAATTTTTTTTTTAAGATTTATTTATTTGACAGAGATCACAAGTAGGCAGAGAGGCAGGTGAGAAGGGTGGGGAGCAAGCTCCCTGCTGAGCAGAGAGCCCAAAGTGGGGCTCGATCCCAGGACCCTGAGATCATGACCTGAGCCAAAGGCAGAGGCTTAACCCACTGAGCCACCCACATGCCCCCAATTTTTCTTTTTTAAGATTCCACATATAAGTGATTCCATGCCATTTTTGTCTTTCTCTGTCATCTTATTTTACTTAGCATATCCTCCTGGTTTACCCATGTTGTCATAGCTAGCAGGATTTCCTTTTTTTTTAAAGACTGAATATTATTCAATACAATATATACATTATATTTTCTTTATCAAAACATATATTGTTAATAAATATATCAGATTTTCTTTACCCATTAATCCATTAACAAAGACATAGGATGTTTCCAGATCTTGCAATTATGAATAATGTCACAATGAACCTTGAAGTACAGATAACTCTTTAAGATAGTGACCTCATTACTTTTAGCTATATGCCCAGAATTGGGATTGCTGGATCAATTTTAATTTCTTGAGGAACCCACATTCTGTTTTCAATAATGAATGTGCCAGTTAACATTCTCACCAACAAAAGAAGAGAACGCTTTTCTCCATATCCTCACCAATACTTGTTTTCATTTCTTTTTCTGATAGTTCATTGTTGCAATTTAGAAACATAATTGATTTATATATGTTGGTTTTGTATCCTGAAACTTTACTGAATTCATATATTAATTTTAACAGTTTTTGGATGGAGTGACTAGGATTTTCCTAATATAATATCATGTTATCTGCAAATAAATAATTTTATTTATTCTTTTCTAATTTGGGTACCTTTTTTTTTTCTTGCCCATTTGCTCCAGTTATGACTTCTAGAGCTATGTTAAATAGGACTTGTAATAGTGGGTAAACTTATTTTGATCTGAAAAGAAAAGCTTTGAGATTTTTAACATTGTTACTGATGTTAGCTTTGGACTTGCCATATATGGACTTTATCATGTTGACATATGTTCCTCTATACCCAATTTTTTGAGAGTTTTTATCATGACAGGATGTTGAATTTTGTCAAATGCTTCTTCTGCATCTATTGAGATGATTATATGATTCTATTTTTTATAAGATATCAGCCTTGTTTTTATTTTTTTTTTTAATTTTATTTATTTATTTGACACAGAGAGAGGGAGCACAAGTAAGGGAAGCAGCAGGCAGAGGGGGAAGGAGAAGCAGGCTCCTTACTGAGTAGGGAGCCCGATGCAGGGCTTGATCTCAGGACCCTGGGATCATGACCTGAGCCAAAGGAAGACACATAACCACTGAGCTACCCAGGTGCCCCTGATTATAAAACCTAAGGCATAAAGCAGGCATTGTCACAATTTTTCTTCTGCAGATTTATTTTTTCACAATCCAACCCCACCCCAAAATATAAGAATATGGTGATAAGAATATCTATTACATCATTATTTTGGATTTTTTAAAAAGACATAAATATTAATGTCCATCAGTTGGAGAATAATTGTCATTCATTTGTAATACAAGTATACACTTCTACTTTAAAGTGAATAAGCTCTATATCATTAACTTAGGAGAATAACCATGATATTTTATCAAATAATAATATCAAGTTGTAAATTTGGTACTGAATTTTAGGTCTGGTTTATTTAATATAAGCCCACTACTTTTCCTCTAATAAAACAACAGACTATTACACACTTAATCAGGTTTCTCTATTCTTCTGGATATTAAAATCCAAAACCTGAAAATCAGATTATCTATCTCTATCAATACTGCACAAACTGGCTTTAAAAGTATTCTTGTAGGTTGCCTGGGTGGTTCGGTTGGTGGAGTGACTGCCTTTGGCTCAGATCATGATCCTGGAGTCCTGGAATTGAGTCCCACACTGGGCTCCCAGCTCCATGGGGAGTCTGCTTCTCCCTTTGAACTTCTCCCCTTTCATGCCTTCTCTCACTGTCTCTCAAATAAATAAATAAAATCTTTTTTTTTAAGGTATTGTTGTAGAAATTAAACCATTTTCTTCCAAACCTTAGGAAACAGAGGAAGGTGATGATACTAGAAGGTAAGTCTACCAGGCAGGTATTAGTTCTCTGTCTGATCAGCAATTACATGAGATACAAGTTGCACAAAATTCACCCATTGATTATTGCATTATTTATATATTACCAAGCAGTACCCCCACAGAGAGGATAAATGACTTTCTTATAAGTATAAAAGAATCATCTCACAGAAAACCTCTTATTAAAATGTTCCACACAGAAAATGTCCAGAATATATCTAAGGAAGGCATGTTTCCTTCCGTGTAGTTCCCACCCCTCTTGAAATGGCTTTCTTATCAGTTCTACCTATTAAAATTCTGAATATCCTTTATTGGTCATCTTACCAATCAGCAGTTAAGACTTCCTCGGTGATAATGGCACCGGTTTCCTCTGCTATCTCTCTCTGAAGACAGGAAACATTTCTTTGTGCCTCTTTATCTCATTTTACACTCTCTATTTATGTCGCATATTTTTAGATGATAGAGATGTAGGCCTTGGCTTTGGGGATAGCCATGTAATATAATATGAAGAACATATGCCACAGAGCCAGGTACATGTGGATTCAAATTCTGTTTCCATATTTTCACCCTAACAAGAACTCAAGTAAGTCAAGTGCTTTCTCTGAGATTAATTTTTCTCAGCTGTGATTGAATAAATATCTCATATGTTTAACATTAAATGAGAACATGACATATAATAAAAACGGTGCTCATTCTGTTCCTGCACTGCCCTACTAGACTTAATTCATTGAAGTTAGGGACATGTTTTATTCATATTCATATCTATTCTACTGTTTATAATAAAACTATTTATAAAACTTTTCAATAAATATTTAAGAATAAATTCAGTAGTTTATTTCATATGAACAATAGAAAGCATTACTTTCTTGAGCTATAAAATGATACGTGCAAGGTAACAATATTGATATTATCCAGGGAAAATGAATTGAATAGAATACATAAACATTCTAAAAGCATTCTGTAATATTTTGTAATAGCTATTTGTAATCTGTATGTCATGATGAGCTCTATTTGATATTAATTTTTTCAATCTTAGGTATTTTCTGTTCAATGAGTTTACTCAGTTTAATACTTAGATGCTGTCTTAAATATTAAATGACAAGGACTACAATCAAAGTTTTACAAAGGCTTATGTATATCCTCTACAACAGTGTGAATTCTAATGTACAACTTAGTTTGATAGCCACAGTACATAACATATATTTAAAGATCATTATTAAGCCTTAATATCTGAAATGATTAAGCTAATATCCGTGACTCCATTTTAACTGTTTATATTTGATCTAGAAAGAAATTATTTAAATTGTAATTTTTAATGTTAGTGACATGACTTTTCCTATTAAAGTTTTATCTATTCTACTTTATTCAAGTGTTATAAGATAGTTATTTAGTAAATACCTCTTGAATAATTAAAAATATCAAATAGAGGTACAGATAATTTCAGTTACAAATTGATATGTGAGGATTTTTTTTTCAATGAACATAATCAACAATTGAACAAAAATACCCTAAGGTAACTTACACTGTTCAAAATGAAATGGAAGTTCAAAATAATTTCATGTCTGATTATTATTTTTTAATAAGAAAACAACAACCAGAGTCGATGTCCATTTTCATTAGTGGAATAGTTCAGATGAAAGTAGCTTGGTATATCTTGTTCACTCGGTTCATTGCTCTGGTGTGGTCTCCTCTCACCTCTGAATCCACAGCCCTCAATCTTCTTCCACAACTCTCTCTCTTTATTTACTAACTTTTCACTGTGCAGTCAGAAGATTTTCAGTCTTTCCTAAGGTTTGGTTATCTTAAGCCATTCTCAACCTACACATAAATCTTTGCTTTTTAAAAAATGATCTTCTATAAAGATATATTTTATTATTGTAGGGATATCTGAAATAATGTGTTTCAGAGAGAAAATTACAAACTGTAGTGAGGGAGGGAACCATATATATATATATATATATATATATACATACATACACACACATATATATATATATGTTTGAATTAGGGAAGATAATTAAGAATAACTTTAAATGATGGAAGAAGAGAAGCTTTAATTGCTCCTCTCACATATCCAATGTCATTCTGCTCTACTCTCTGTAAAGACCAAGGTGAAAGCGAACACATCTACTGCTTATTCTAGCCTTCACACAAGAAAAGTCACGTATCTAACAACTCACATGGATATTTTACTGGTATTCGATGTTAAGATGGCATAGGTTGCTAACTCTATAATTCTGATTTTATCATCTTTTGACCTGACTGAGCCCAGGGTGATAGAACTCATTTTTCTGTCTCTATGTAGTAAGCAGCCTCATTGGGAGCTATTCTGCAAGCTGTTCTGCAAATTTCTAAAATCCACAGATTCTAGCTTTCTGCCTGCAAGTGGGTAGATATGTGAAGCTGAAACTAACTTGTGAATCAAGATATCATCAATTCAAGGTGGGAAAATGAGGACTTACACACCAATACTACCCATTTATTATATATTCATATTTGGAAACCTAAAAAGTCATTTCTTGTCTATCTATTGAATCAATGTGTTGACACTCACTTGGCAATTATTTTACTACACAAAGAGCTAAAAGGATATCAAGTTCATATCAAAGATATGATTACCAAGTTTATGCATTATATCAATAGCTTGATTCTCATGAAGTAATCTTTAGTGATGTCTTCTTCAAGCAAGACACTGAACCTCAAATCCAAAATATGGCTGCACATATATAAAAATATATATAAAGATTTTGATTCAGAATAAGCTCACTATGAATAAATACTCAAAAAGTGTTATCTTAAGTGCTATATACAAAAATAACTTGTAGAATGAGTAAAAATATTTTCAAACATTCTCTTGTGTTCTAGTCATAGTATGCTTAAAATGTTGAGTTTATCAATACAGTTATTAATTCATGCTTGCATTGAATAAGTCAATGCATTTTTATTGTGGTCTTTTATATAAGAGACATCAAGGAATAGACATGAACAAGAGAGAAAAGCAGACACTTAACAAGAAAATAGACAAAAAATAATTGAATATACTGATAATGGTTAAAAAGGAATCAGATGAAATAATTGTAGAATCTGACAGACATAAACCTAGAGGTTTGGGGGACAGTATACTGAGAAGGTGACAATCAGCCAAACAAGTCTGAGAATAAGCCAGCTTGGGAAAAACAAGGAAGAGCATTTAAGTCTCTGAGTGAAAATTTAGAATTAGGAAAAAACTTAGCAGATTAGAGAAATTAAATAAAAGGTAGGCATTGAGTCTAGAATGCAATGAGTAAGCAAAAGTGAGAGTAAGACTCCAGATTTAGGCTTAGGTCATGACCTAGGGTTTTGAGTTCAAGCCCTCCATTAGGCTCCCTATTCAGTGGGGATTCTGCTTAAGTATTCTCTCTCTCCCTTTCCCTTTGCTCCTGTCCCCTGATCTCTCACTCCCTCTTTCTAATAAATAAGTCTTAAAAGAAGAAGGAGAAGGAGAAGAAGAAGAAGACGACGACGACATAGAGTCCAAATCATTTTGTGCCTTTTTCCTTTTGGCAAGAATAATATTGAATATTTCCTGAGCAATTACTATATGCCAGGTACTATTCTAAGTGCTGCATATAAATCAGTTCATTCACCCCTCACAACAATCTTTTGAGAAAGGAACACATATCTGAATCTGACAATAAGAGGATGAAACGGAGAGTTAAGTAAATTGTTCAAAACCATATCACCTGTAAGTCTCTGAGTCAGGATTCTAAACTAAGCAGACTTAGAGAAGCTTCTTTCTTAACAACTATGATACGCTTCTTGCAATCAATTAATTGCATAGGTTTTATTAAAGAAATAATGTGATATGCTTCAAAGGTCATAAACAGCGGATTAAATAGGACACAAGGGTGATGTAGGTTGTGACACTTTTATCTTTAATGTTTACCATAGCTAATATGCAAAAAAATGGTATAGAGGATAAGAATTAAGAATATAAACAGATCAAAAAAGAAGCTGTCATATTCATTCAGACCTAGAGTTGATGGTGGATTGAACTAGATGGGGGAGGGGTGGTCCATGGCCATATAGACAAGAGGAAGGATAGACCTGCCACATTTATTTCAGACTAGAAGTGACAAGACTTCTCAATGTGAGAGAGAGTTGGGTAATCAGGAATATTACTGATGATTATGGCTAGAGCAATTGTATAAATGATGTTTCCACTGACTAAAAGAATAAAAACTAGAAGCATTCCAGACTTGTAGAGGGCAATTGATTATGGGGCTTTCAAGTTGTCAGTGGTTCATGAGAGTTATAGTCATAAGTGAAGGGCTAGTAGTTGAAAGGAAAAGGCATAGCTGAAATAAATTCAGGAGGCTTAAGCTGGGAAAAAGGGCTGAAGGAGAACTACAATAACAGTATGAAAGCATTTCATATAAAAGAATTATTCCTCCATATATATCAACACCATTCAATATGGTAGCACTAGCTACCATGTGGCTATTTTACACTTGAAAATAGCCTAGTATGGGGGCACCTGGGTGGCTCATTTGGTTAAGTGTCTGACTCTTGATTTCAGCTCAATTCATGATCTCATGGATCACGATATCATGGGTCCTGAGAAACCCCACATCAGTCTCCCTGGTCAATGGGAAGTCTGCTTGAGATCATCCCTCTCTGCCCCTCCCTCACTCGAGACCACACATGCCCTCTCTCTCTCTCTCTCAACTAAACAAATAAATCTTAAAAATATAGCCAGTCTGACAAAGAAACTGAAGTTAAATTGTATTTTATTTTTATTCATTTATATAATTTAAATAACAACAGGTGGCTAGAGGATATTGTATGAACAATAGAGACATAATTTGACCAAAAAAGTATGAATTTAGACCCTGGCTGAGCCTGAGGTAGACATTTCTAGGGAACTGGGGTGGAATGTCTGAATAGATAACAAATCACCTTCCTATATGAATGTCAAGATTTCTTTACCTGCTGAAATTTGTGTACCGTGAGACATTCTTTAACTCTTGAAGATTATATAGCCTCTTATTGGAACTGCTTCCACTTTTATAATCTGTTCATTTATCTTCCCACAGTCATTAACCCAGTCACAGTAAAATTTTTAAGCAGAAGAATATAATGGTTGGGTAATTGTTGCTGAGTTATATGTCATTGTTATAGGGCAGAGATTAAAATGATTGTGATAAAGAGAGGGGAGGTAGCTATGATATCTACTGTAAAGTCCATTGACACATTGCCTTTCACCCTATTCTCTGATACCTGGGCCCACTTTATGCACTAGAAAAGAGCACTGCAAAGTCCATCCAGGTACATGAGTGCTTTATGGATACATGGCCCAAACACTCTAAGCAAATCACAAGTACACAACTTTAAGTTATTCGTTTTGCTTAGCCAAAGTTTAAAACTTAATCTTTAAGGAGGGTCCATATATTATTATTTTAAATGTTTACTTAAATGTATTATTTATTTAATTTATTTTTATTGCCCATTTATTATCTATCATTTGTGTATATTTATTTAAATGTGTTATATTTACTTTTTAAATTAAAAGGATATATATAAATGTAATTGTTTGAATTTCAGCATATTTGAGAGTGAGTTATTTTTCACATTCAATCTGATTCTTAACACCACACTGAATCTGTAGTGAAGAGAAAATTTTTTACCATAGGCTCATTTTCTTAGATGTGATCAGACTCTTGGTGACAGAATTGATAAGCAGTCCAGAGACAACACAGATGGAAACAAAGACACATTGACTTGTATTGCCCTTGTAGACTACAGCTAAAATAACTATCACATAAAAATCCCTGCACTAGAATTATTTCTAATCATATATATCCTGAATAACATTATCAATCTACTCTGAAAACCATTATTTGTCTTCACACATCCCCTGGTGTTGATAACATCTTTCACTAACCAGAATATATTGGTACCATAAAAATGTCTGGCCATAGGTCCATAACCTCTTAGGCTCCCTTATCATGATATGTTCACACTCCTCAACCTCAAGTACTCACATGAATTTGAGGTAAATAATCTATCAGTTTGGCCATAACAACATCTATTCTTAATAGTGTATTCAACTACGGCTCTTTGAGACCAATTTATAATTCACTAGCTATGTAAAAATATAGAAATGACTCTATGTTATTATGACATCCAATAAATATTTTCTATCCTTGGTATAATATTGAAAGAGTCAACTGAGTGATTGGGCTCAAAGGAGGAAATATAAAAAATAATTCCCAGCAAAGAGAAGCTCTCCAAAAATATAGGAAAAAAAAAACAAGAACCTATGTAAGGCTATTAAGCTTTGTGCAAGTAGAATGACTCCAATGAGATAAAATAAGCCAAGTCAAATAACAAGGTTATTTTGAGTTCAATATCATACTTTATTCCATAATTCATTTAGTCCATTATTTGTTCCTACTACCTGAGTATTACAGAGTGATCTGAACACATGACTAATCATTTTGTCATTAGAGAAAGGAGTAAACCTTTACTTTATTTCAAAAGAGGAAAAAAAGGCAAAAACACACAATTTAGCATGTTTTTAGTTTTATGATAAAAATAACGACTTGTTCAAAAGATCAACAGCTAAAAAGAAATATGAGCATTCTCTTCAATTTTCACTTAATGCTATAAACTTTTGTACTGTACATTTTTGGATCTATTATTATTTTTAAATTGAAAGACAATGGTAGATTTTAATATTAAATAACATATTTGTAACACTACTAGATTAATTGATAAAAATGGCACAAGCAAGTTTAAGATTATAAGCAATAGTCATTCATTCACTTTGGAAATTCAATATATCTAGTTTTCAGGGGTTATATTGTCTTCCAAGGAAATAAAAAAATAAATTATTTGTTTCTAAATTATAATGCAAGGGAGAGCCCTGCTGGCGGACTTTTATAGATGCACCAAATGGATTCATAATTGAAGCAAACTATCTTAGGAAAAACAACAATGAAATGTATAATACATTTGATTGTTTTTTGGCTCCATTATCTTCTATATTCTAGAATTGAATCTCATTAGGTTTTAACTCAATGTGCACCTTACTTTTGAAGCAATATAGCACATTCTCTGCAATTTGCCTCACTTTCTATGGGGATTTTATACAGTTAGGAAAATAGAATACATGGTCTATTTTCAAGTATGACAAAGCAATTCTACTGAAATATTGAATTTATTAAAATCTGTTATTCACTAAATGCAGTTAAAACATCTTGACTTCTTGATTTGCACTGTTTACTTCCTGTAGTTAAAAGCTCCTTGTAACTACCTCTAGAGAATTTAAAGAGAGAAAACACTGCACTAGACTAAGAGAAAAGTAGCTTATTTCCTATGTAAAAATCACATTCATGTAGGCATTGAGTAAAGGAGAGCAACAGGACACTAGAGGGAGTGCAGTAAATTTTCTATTCTTTAATGGGAATTACTTTACTTATTATTTATTTATTTGAAGTGAATGTGCAGAAACAGAAAAAATGTACATATTTAAATATAAATGGAAAAAAATTTTAGGGTCAACATTTTAATATTATCTACCACATTGCACTGCACTCTTTGCTGGTCTTGATAGTTGAATGAATATTTGAGAGTTAACTATATATTTAGGAAAATGGTAGTAGCAACATTTTATACTGGAATATATAAAGTTGAATAATGTATTAAAGCCTAAGGCATTGTCTTAAAAAATGGAAAATTGAAAGCCAGCAAATATATTAATACAAAGCCAAAAAAAGGAAATAAGATTTCTACCATTAATCAAAATTTTAGATTTGCTAGTATGGTAACATGGTAAGCAAAATTTCATCATAGAGGAACTGGTGAGCTACCATATTAATCTCTTCTATTGTCTTAAGATGCTGACCTATGGAAGTTTTGAAACAAGGTGCTTGAGGCAAAATAGTTTTTGTAAAGTGAAGGAAATGGGTGATCACTGTGAAAATTGAGATTTTTATTTATGCTTAATATTTATTAAAATAATTTTATTATGCATTATAATGTTATATTACTAAAAATAAAATATAGAGGATAAACAAGAGCTTATATATTTATAGTTATGAATAATACAATGTAAGTAATTACATTTTTCAAGGTCTTTGATGCTGTGTGTGCAATAAGGAGGCTGTAGTGTATGCATAAGAATGGTTTGATATGAGTGTGGAGTCCTTTCTCTTTCCAGAAGTTGCTTTAATTTAGTGTTATGCACAAAGACATAACCTGGATTGAGGCACTAGAGCTTCAAAGTCTCTGATGGCCTAGAGGAAGAGGGGAGTTGGAGAGAATTTAGTAATTCAAAAACAAAGCTAACTCCTGAGCACTCTTTAGAGGAGATTATATCTCTTTATAGGCAGACCCTGTCATTTCAGCCTTCCATTTAATACTTAATATCCAAAATGGGCTTTTAGTTACTCAGACATAAGTCCTTTGTCTCTTCCACTGATAAGGCAAGGGGGAGAAGGAGTGGGAGAGAAGGCAAAAAAAGATTAGAAGGAGAAGAACAAAAAAAGGGAAAAGACTAGGAGAAGGAGGAGTACAAGGAAGAAGTGCAGGGAGGAAGAGGGGAATGAGAAGGGAAAAGGGAAGGAGAGAGGAAAGAAATAGCAATCAGGGGGGCCATGTGGTGCAGTCGGTTAAGCATCAGACTCTTTAGGCTCAGGTTGTGATCTCAGGGTCATGAGATCAAGCCCTGTTTGGGGCTCCATGCTCATCACAGAGTCTGCTTGAGACTCTCTCTCCTCTAACCCCCCCACTCCCCTGCCTCCATCTCTCTCATCCTCTCTGTCTCTCAAATAAATAAATAAATCTTTTTTAAAAAAATAACAGTCATAGGGCACCTGGGTGGCTCATTCAGTTGAGCATCTGCCTTTGGCTCAGGTCATGATCTCAGGATCCTAGGATCCAGTCCCATATCGGACTCCTTGCTCACTGGGGAGTCTGCTACTCCCTCTGACCCCTTCCCGGGAGTCTCTCCTGCTCACTCTCTCTCTCTAAAATAAATAAATAAAATCTTTAAAAAAATAACAATCAAAGTGTTAAGGGCAGCTATGAATGGTCAGTTCACGCTGTGCCAATTCACCTTATTACATGGTTTTGTCTCTTTGTCTCTTTGTTGTTGCTGTGTGTGTGTGTTTACACACATGTGCATGGATAGTGAGCACTGTGTTAGAGCGAAGCAGCTATGTTTATGGGAAATGAATCAGCTTGTCCCTCCACACCATCTGTAGCCACACCTGAGCTTGAACCAACACCACCCCAAAGGCAAACATCTGAGGAGTAAGATGAATTGTAACATTTTTGCAGTAAAAGGCCTGGTGTGATGCTGGCTTTACCTTTATAAAATTCTAAAACAGTTTTTTAGAGCTCTCTAGAAATATGCTTCTTTTATACATATATATTATATAGTAGATACTTTTTTATAATACATGTAAACTTTATGAGTTTTTAGTTCAAGTGTAAAACATGGTAATATGTTATATTTGTATATGTATATTTTGGTATATGTTAATACCAAACATATCAGTGAAAGTTTGTAAGATAATATGTTCAGAGAATCTGTTTTTATAATTATAATCAGAAAAATTTATTGTTAAAAATATGATTGCCATGTACAAAATTAGAAAATGATGTAAAAATTGTCATGCATTAGACATTCACATTAAATTATGTATTATTACAGTAGTATTCTTTTGATTATATCAAAATGCACTCAGTCTCCCCTAATAAGACTTATGTGAAATGTATTTTCCTCTACACAGCTGTCTTTGTCCATTCAGGCTGTGATAATAAAATACGACAGATTGAATGGCTCATAGACAACATAAATTTATTGCTCACACTTCTGGGGGCTGGAAGGCCAAGATCAAGGCACTAGATGATTCTGTCTGGTGAGGACCCTCCTCCTAGTTCACAGCTAGTATCTCCTCACATAGTGGAAAGAACTAAGGATCTCTATGGGGTCTCTTTCATAAGAATACTAATCCCATTCATGAGGGCTCTACTTGGATGACTTAAGCACATCCCAAATGCCCCACCTTCTAATCATTGGGTGTATAGAATTTCATCACATGAATTTTGGAGGGACAAAAATATTCAAACCATAGCAGCAATCAAAGGGCATAATAGCAGCACTGGGAGTCCTTGTAAGTATTGAAGATTATACTTTAATTCTACCTTCTCCCTTGCTTTAACTAGCATTGACTGAAAGGAAAGATCAACAACTTCTAATTATATTTCAGAAATGGAATTAAAAATACTCAGAATACAGCTTCCCTGCAAACTTTAGTAATGTTTTCCTAGAAAAGGATTTCTTTTTCCTTTATAAAATAGCTAAGATATAAAATTATCAAGTCAGAACTTCCCAAATTGACATGTATCATATCTAGTTAACACTGATTTTATTGGGAACATTAAATCTCAAATCATATAACAGGGACCTTTTATCCTTCTTATCAAACATTATTTTGAATGTTTGAATGAAATAAGTTTAATTTTTGAAAAGTAGGATATCAGAATTAGCCATTACTAATTGAATTAATTAACCATTGCTAAATTAGAATTTGTCCCTGCAAATATATCTCAGAAATATTGATTTTGCTATTCTGAAAGAATCTATAGCTATTATTACTTCATATTATTATAATAAGGTATTAAAATGGAAGTTTCATTAATACATTGAAGTGCAATAGAAATCACATTACAAAGTGAGGTGGTAGATTATGATGAAAATTTCTAAATTATCAGGTTGGCAACTGGTTACTAATTGCGGAGATGACACACAGGTCAAATCTTTAAAAGTTTTCAGACTCCAAGATGAGAAATTAAAAGATGAAGGGTGAGTTTGTTAATTGTTGAAAAAGAAGAGGCCTTGCTGGGCAGAGATGCATCCTGTGGCCATCCATAAAAGAGGGAATGTCATGTTATCTTGGATACCCATCTTAAGAAATGAAGAGACCTAACTTGAGAGAAAAATCAAGAGCTCACAGGATTTTTCATAGTTGTGAAGTGATCAGTCAGGAGAGAGTTGCATTTGGCTTACAAAGGCAAGTGAGGGATTCTTAGTGACACAGGAGCCAAATTCTGAAGAAATTATGACAACTTAAAAGAAAAAAGAAAACTTCATTAGAACCTGCCAGTCCCCAGTGACACAACTCTGCTGCCTTCCTCAGCTATAATCCTCTTCACCCTAGTCCATCTCAAATCAACTTGACCTATTCTTCCACACTGGCTAACCAGGAAGAGAGGAGAGATAAGATCACATGCACATGCTCTCTTAGTGCAGACTTCTAGTAAATAATAGGCTAAGGCTGGCACACCAGGGAATACTTTAAGTTTGGGAGATAAAGCTTGATTATAAGATGAATGGAATCTTATTACTCACCTAGAATATCTTACATTTCCTGAGTGTGAACAAAAATGTCATCTCATAGCAACAAGAACATCTCTTCTCTTGAATAAACTTAAAAGGACAGTGGGAGATAAAGCAAAGTTGTTTTATAAACAGGTTCCATTAATAGTACTTCTTTCAATGAATAGTACTTCTTTCAGTTACAAAATTAATGAATTTATAAAATAGTATTTCTGTAATCAATATTATTTAGAATATAATGTTCATTCATGTTTCATATAGTGTTTATACAAAGGCAAAATTAATGTTTTTTCTAATTTTTTATGCAATATGTACCCTCCTTAATACACACCACCAGACTTACCTATTCCCCCTCCCTCTTCCCGTCCAAAACCCTGTGTGTCTTTGAGAGTCCACAGTCTCCAATGCTTTGCCTCCTCCTCTGATTTCCCTGAATTCGCTTTTCCTTTCCTTTTCCTAATGTCTTTCATATTATTCTTTATGCTCCACAAGTAAATGAAACCATATGATCACTGACTCTCTCTACTTGCCTTATTTCACTCTATATCTCCTCCAGTCCTGTCCATGTTGATACAAAAGGTGAGTATTCATATTATGGAGGCATAATATTCCATTCTATATATGGACCATATCTTCTTTATCCATTCGTCCATTGAAGGGTAACTTGGTACTTTCCACAGTTTGGCAACTGTAGCCATTGCTGCTATGAACATTGGGGTAGAGATAGCCCTTCTTTTCAATGCATCTGTATCTTTGGGGTAAATACCCAGTAGTGCAATTGCAGGGTCATAGGGTACTCTATTTTTAATTTCTTAAGGAATCTCCACACTGTTTTCCAAAGTGGCTGCACTAACTTGTATTCCCATCAACAGTGTAAGAGGGTTCCCCTTTCTTCACATCCTCTCCAACACTTGTTGTTTACTGTCTTGTTAATGCTGGCCATTCTAACTTGTGTAAGGTGGTATCTCAATGTGATTTTGATCTGAATCTCCCTGATGTCTAATGATGATGAACATTTTTTCATATGTCTGTTATCCACTTGTATGTCTTCTTTGGAGAAGTGTCTGTTCATGTCTTCTGCCCATTTTTTGAGATGATTATCTGTTTTTTTGAGTGTTGAGTTTGAGGCGTTCTTTATAGATCTTGGGTATCATCCCTTTGTCTGTAGTGCCATTTGCGAATATCTTCTCCCATTCCACGGGTTGCCTCTTTCCTTTGCAGTACAGAAGGTTTTGATCTTGATGAAGTCCCAAAAGTTTATTTTCACTTTTGTTTCCTTTGCCTTTGCAGACATGTCTTGAAAAAGTTGTTGTGGCTGATGTTGAAGAGGTTACTGCTTATGTTCTCATCTAGGATTTTGATAGATTCCTGCCTCACATTGAGGTCTTTTATCCATTTCAAGTTTATTTTTGTGTATGGTGTAAGAGAAAGGTCAAGTTTCGTTCTTCTATAGATAGCTGTCCAATTTTCCCAGCATCAATTATTTTCAAAATGTCCTTAGCAATCCGGGGTCTTTTCTGGTTCCATACAAATCATTGGATTGTTTGTTCCAGCACTTTGAAAAATGCCAGTGGAATTTTGATCAGGATGGCAATGTAAGTATAGAATTCTCTGGGCAGTATAGAAATTTTAACAATGCTTATTCTTCTGATCCATGAGCATGGAATGTCTTTCCATCTTTTTGTGTCTTCTTTAATTTCTTGCATAAATGTTCCATAGTTTGTCGAGTATAGATCCTTTACCTCTTTAGATAGGCTTATTCCCAGGTATCTTATGGTTCTTGGTGCTATAGTAAATGGAATCAATTCTCTAATTTCCCTTTCTGTATTTTCATTCTTAGTGTATAAGAAAGCAGCTGATTTCTGTGCATTGATTTTGTATCCTGCCACATTACTGAATTACTCTGTGAGTTCTAGGAGTTTGGGGGGGAGTCCTTTGGGTTTTCCATATAAAGTATCATGTCATCTGCAAAGAAAGAATTTGACTTCTTCTTTGCCAATATGAATCCTTTTATTTATTTTCATTGTCTGATTGTTGTTACTAGGACTTCTAGTACTATCTGGAACAACAGCAGTGAGAGTGGGCATCCTTGTCGTGTTCCTGATCTCAAAGGGAAGGCTGTCAGCTTTCCCCCATTGAGAATGACATTTGCTGTGAGTTTTTCATAAATAGACTTTATGAAGTTGAGGAATGTTCCCTCTATCCCTATACTTTGGATCATTTTAATCAAGAAAGGATGCTGTATCTTGACAAATGCTTTTTCTGCATCAATTGAGAGGACCATGTGTTTCTCTCTTCTCTTATTGATTTGTTCTATCATGTGGACTGATTTGTGAATGTTGAACCACACTTGTATCTTAGGGATAAATCCCCCCTGGTCATGGTGGATAATATTTTAAATATACTGTTGGGTTTTATTAGCTAGGATCTTGTTGAGAATCTTGGCATCCATATTCATCAGGGATGTTGATCTGAAATTCTCCTTTCTGATAGGGTTTGCCTGGTTTGGGAGCCAGGGTTATGCTGGCTTCATAGAAAGAGTCTCAAAGTTCTTTCTCTTTCTATTTTTCGAAACAGCTTCAGGAGAATAGGTATTATTTCTTCTTTGAATGTTTGGTAGAATTCCCCAGGGAATCCGTCAGGTCCTGGACTCTTGTTTTTTGGGAGGTTTTATATCACTGCTTCAATCTCATTACCAGACATTGGTCTATTCAGGTTGTCAATTTCTTTCTGTTTCAGTCTTGGAAGTTTATAGATTTCCAGGAATCCATCCATTTGTTCTAGGTTGCTTAACTTATTGGCATATAACTGTTGACAATAATGTCTGATGATTGTTTCTATTTCCTTGGTGTTAGTTGTTATCTCTCTCCTTGCATTCATAATTTTATTAATTTGTGTCCTCTTTTCTTTTGGATTAGTTTGGCCAGTGGTTAATCTATCCTATTGATTCTTTCAAAGAATCATCTTCTAGTTTCATTAATGTGTTCTACTGTATCTCTAGTTTCTAACTCATTGATCTCTGCTCTAATCTTGATTATTTCCCTTCTTGTGCATGGGGTTGGCTTAATCTGTTGTTGATTTTCCAGTTCTTTAACGTGTAAAGAGAGTTGGTGCATTTGGGGTTTTTCATTTTTTTTGAGTGAGGCTTGGATGGCTATGTATCTCCCCATTAGGACCCTTTTGCTATATCCCATAGGTTTAGGACCAGTGCATCTTCATTTTCATTGGATTCCATGAATTGTTTAAGTTCTTCTTTGATTTTCTGGTTGATCCAAACATTCTTGAGTGGGATGGTCTTTAGCTTCCAAGTGTTTGAATTCCTTCCAAACTTTTTCTTGTGGTTGAGTTCCAGTTTCAAAGCATTGTGATCTGAGAATATGCAGGGAATAATCCCAATCTTTTGGTATCAGTTAAGCCCTGATTTGTGACCCAGAATGTGGTCTACTCTGGAGAAAGTTCCATGTGCACTCGAGAAGAATGAGTATTCTGTTGTTTTAGAGTGGAATGTTCTGCCTCTATGAGGTCCATCCGGTCCAATATGTAATTCAAAGCTCTTGTTTCTTTATTGATTCTCTGCTTGGATGATCTGTCTATTACTGAGAGGGCATGTTAAGATCCCCTACAATTAATGTATTCATATCAATATGACTCTTTATTTTGATTAACTGTTAGCTTATGTAGTTGGCTGCTCCCATATTGGGGGCATAAATATCTACAATTGTTTATCTTTTTGGTGGTTAGACCCTTTAAGATTGATATAGTGTCCTTCTATATTTCTGACTACAGTCTTTAGATTAAAATCTAATTCATCTGATATTAGAATCACTACCCCAGATTTCTTTTGAGGCCTGTTGGCATGAAAGATGGTTCTCCATCCCTTCACTTTCAGTCTGGATGTATCTTTAAGTTCCAAATTTGTCTCTTGTAGACAGCATATGGACAGATCCTGTTGTTTTATCCAGTCTGCAACCCTGTGCCATTTTATGGGAGCATTTAAGCCATTCACGTTGAGAGTGATTATTGAAAGATAAGTTTTTATTGACATCACATTGCCTGTGAAATCTTCATTTCTATAGATTGTCTCTATAAATTTTTGTTCTATGTCACTGTTGGGTTCTTTCTTCTTTTATAGAATCCCCCTTAATATTTCTTGTAGTGCCAGCTTGGTGGTCACATACTTTTTTAAACCTTGCCAGTTTTGAAAGCTCTTTATGATTTCCATCCATTTTTAATGTCAGCTTTGCTGGATAAAGTATTCTTGGCTACATATTCTTCTCATTTAGTGCCCTAAATATGTTTTTTTTTAATTTTTTTAAAAAAGATGTATTTATTTATTTATTTTAATTTATTTGACAGACAGAGATCACAAGAAGGCAGAGAGTCAGGCAGAGAGAAAGGAAGGCAGGCTCCCTGCTGAGCAGAGAGCCTGATGTGGGGCTCAATCCCAGGACCCTGGGATCACATGACCTGAGCTGAAGGCAGAGGCTTTAACCCACTGAGCCACCCAGGCACTCCCCTGAATATGTTTTGACAGCCCTTTCTGGCTTGCCAGGTTTCTGTGGACAGGTCTGAAGTTATTCTGATGGACCTTCCTCTGTACTTAAGGAATCTCTTCCCCCTACCTGCCCTCAGAAGCTTTTGATTAAAAGTATGAATAGTCAATCTCACAAGCAAGTGCCTCAAGGTCTTTATAGATGTGTTGATCTTGGTGGGGGTGGGGGGTGTCCTTTCTGCATCTAGGACACAAACACTTGTTCCATTCAGATGTGCATAGCTAACTCCTTACCCAGTAATAACAAAATAACTTTATTTAAAAAATCAATGGACAGTTAAATCCAACTTTTCCAAAATGGAATTAACTCTCTCTCCCACCCCAAACTGAACTCCTCTTGGGTTCCTTTTAAATTAATTGCAAGTTCTATCATAGTATAAGGCACAGCCATTCAACTTCTCATTTAAGCCTGAGGCCTGTGGTCATTCTATACTTCTTATATTTACTTCAGTTCTTTCATACAAAGCATCCCGTGATCTTTCTTACCACAACCTTCATTGCATAATGCTCTAATCACTTCTTGCTAATATCACTTTGATAACCACGCTACTTCTAAGGTAGCCTGACTCCACTTCAGTGCCCATAATGTTACCAGATTGAAACCCTTCAAAACAAAGATCACCATGTTTCTCATCTATTTAAAAACATCTAAATCAAACACATTATCTTAGTCACAGAGCCCTTTATTTATAACCTGCTCCTACTTTCTGTGCTCATCCCATATCCTAGATTCTCCCATTTAAAAGACATCTCACCCCACCCACCCCCAAAATGGGGTTTTTACTATTTTTAATCTTTTTCTTTTCCATTAAATACCATGTTTTCTCTGCTTGGAATACCCAACTCCTTTCATTAGTAGCTAACCCCGTGTCTTTTGAAGTCACACTCACTCAGACAGTAAACACAATTATCAATTGACCTGCTTTATGTTCTGGAACATATGTTTAATTCTCTGAGATTCCGTTATCTGTCATGTAAAATGGGGATAATTACAATATTCTCATAGAGCTGAGGTCAAGAAAATTTTCACATAAAGTAACATATAGTAAATATGTTAGGCTTTGTAAACCTATAGTCTCTGTCACAACTACTCACCTTGACTATTCTAACATGAAAACAGTCATTAACAATATGCAGTGAATATGTCTGCATTCCAATAAATGTTTACAGAAACAACCGAGGGCCAGATTTGGTCTGAGAGCCTTAGTTTTCTGACTTCTCCCATTAAGTTACAGCACTGAGTGTCATTTTCATCATATTCCTATGTTAAATGCAAATACATAAACCAAACATTTTATGTGAGAGTTGTGCAGCAAAATGAATTCAGAAAAATATACTACTATCAATATTTCAACACATAAAGTATTTTCAAATAATATTGTTAAAAAGTTTTCCTTCATATTTCAAGATGTAGAATAAATTTGGAATTCACATATCAATTGGTGAAATGAACAAAAATTAAATTTGTATGTACTTTTCTTTAAAGGAAATCATCTGCACTATGTCTATCTTAGAATACTTGAAACAAGGATCAAATATTCTGAATGAATGTTTTTAAGGAATTTTTTATGGAAGTTACTCAAAAGTTAAAAATAGAACTGCCCTATGACCCAGCAATTGCACTAGTAGGTGTTAACTCCAAGGATACAAAACACTGATTTGAAGGGACACATGAAGCCTGATATTTACAGAAGCATTATGAATAATAACCAAATTATAGAAAGACCCCAAATTTCCAATGACTGTTGAATGGACAAAGAAGAGGTGGTATATTTACATAATGGAATATTACTCAGCCATCAAAAATAATGAAATCTTGCCTTTTACAAGGACATGAATGGAGGCAGAGTGTATTATGCTAAGTGAAACAAGCCAGTCAGAGAAGACAAATATCATATGATTTTAGTCATATGCAGAATTTAATGAACAAAACAAATGAACTTAGGAGAAGGGGGAAAAAGAGGCAGACAAAGCACAAGAGACTAAACTATAGAGAATAAACTGAGGGTTGTTGGAAGAGAGGTGGGCAGGGGTTGGGCTGAATGGGTGATGGATATTAAGGAGGGCATTTGTTCTGTTAAGTACTGGGTGTTACGTAAGTGAAAAAAATCACTAAATTCCACTCCTGAAACCAATATTATCCTACATGTTAACTAACTAGAATTTAATAAAAACTTGAAAAAAAGATAAAAAATAATATAATAAAAGTGAAAATACACGTAAAAAATAATTTGCTTGGCAGAAAAAAGTAAGCCTGGGTCATTTACATTTTATGTTGATATTTTGAAGTGTTTATTTCAATGAGTACTAAAATATTGGCTTTGTATTATATCCAAATTTCCCTTATAAGCTGCCTCTATTTTTAGCTAGACAAAGCTTTAGCTCAATTGCTTTTTTATTATGGAAAAAAAATGTATGTAGTTGACTTGGAACTCATGTAGGAGTTGTTTCCTTAGTTAAGTTTGAGAGTTTAACCCATATATTGCTTCTAATCTACTTAAAATATATTAGATTTAATCTATGCTTCACAACTACATACTCTTTTTGTAATAAATCTTCTTCACAAATATAGATTAATCATTTTATTACTGAAAAATCCAAGAGAGTAATAGGCATTGAAAACAGCTATACTGTACATTTAATAAAGGGGAAAATTAACTGAGATGTATGAAGTGTCTTTGAGTGTGGAGACTCCATTAGAATCATAAAATACTAAAAAGCCAAACGGAGAAGAACAAAAACACAGAAACAAACCAGATGGCATTAAGTACTAAAGAACTTATTTTCTTATTTTTCCAGAATTGATAGTCAAGAACCGCAACTAAAAACAAAAGGAATATATCCCACATTTTAAGTTCAGAGACTCACCACATGTTGAGGATAACAAGTACTCTCTACTTGTTGAGAAGTGCCATTTTAACAAAACCTGGATAACAAAACATCTCCAACTTATCACTATGAGAAGAGCTAAGTCTTTTCTGGAGAGGAGGGTATGTTTTTGAATAGATAAACACAACCTTTCCACTTATCTTTCCTAGTAATGGAGGAAGAATATAGCAGGCTCCCTTCCTTAATCTAGGGGAAAAACCTTAAGAGAATAATTCAAAACTGTCAGGAGTCTGTAAGGAGAGGTTTGCTTACCTGGCCATGAATATAGAAAACACTGGGGAAAGACAGACTGGAGGAGCAGGCAGGCAGAGAAGGATAAGAACCATCCTCTTGTTTAACTATCCTCTGTGTTGTGTGGAAAAGAGAATCTTGCTCATACCTCTGGAACTTAGTGGGGAAACACTGGAAACTGGACTTGCCAGAGATGCAATGTGAGTCAAAGAAGTTCATCAATCAGAAGTAAGTCAACATGAGGTCACCAGCCTGAGCATCATCCGGGAAGGATTTCCAAATTTTCCAAAGTGCTACCAATATCTAGAGAAGCTGCTTGGGACTATACCTTCAACAGAAAAGCCTTTTATTGCATGGAGCACTGGGTGTGGTGCATAAACAATGAATTCTGCAACACTGAAAAGAAATAAAATAAAATAAAATAAAATGAAAAAAAAAAAGCAACCACTTATTCACATTAAGTCCATAGACACTGGGATAAATGCTTGTTGAGTTAATTCTTACTGTAATTATTTTCAGAACTATTAATGTAATAATATATACTGTGAGCACCTGAATAGAGAAAATCGCATGCAGCATTCCCCAATCTTGTTGTGGGAAACATGACTTAGACTGCATTGATACTGATAAGATTAAAATCCAAGACTGAAGGGGGCGCCTGGATAGCTCAGTGGGTTAAGGCCTCTGCCTTCAGCTCGGGTCATGATCCCAGGGTCCTGGGATCGAGCCCCACATCAGACTCTCAGCTCGGCAGGGAGCCTGCTTCTCCCTCTCTCTCTCTCTGCCTGCCTCTCTGCCTACTTGTGATCTCTGTCTGTCAAATAAAAAATAAAATAAAATAAAAATCCAAGACTGAAATAAATAAATAAAATTGTAAAACAAAAAAGTGATGCAGAATAATTGAAAATTAAATTAAAAATTAGAAAACTTAAATAACTCAATACTATGAAAAACTATTCAAAGGTATCCAAATAACTTTACATCTCAGTATTTTTCTTTCCATATGTTCCAAACCAGTAAGTGAATGTTAAATTCTAGGAAGATCCTTCTAATAAAATAATAATATACTTTAAATACATAAAAGCCACATTTTTATGATTGTCCCTATTATAATTATTATAGAAAATGTCTGGTCATATTTTGAATTTGGACCTTATAACTTTACTAAGTTGTACAAGTATGAAGGATTCAATAAACCATCAAGCAAATTTAGTAGGGAAAAAAAATCAATCAACCATATTGTTTCTCTGGACTAAGTTTCAAAGGTTAAGAGTCAATCTAGAAATCCCTAAGAATATACAGTCAATCATTGGGGATTAATGGAATCACTTATGAAAAAAAGAGATATACTCCTGAGAATTGTATGGGGACATGCAGCAATGTGTGTGAAAAGCATGTCAAACTGGTAGACAAGGATGACTCACATGGACACAATAGGTGAGATTAGGCAAGGGATTCAATCTTTCTGGACTTTAGTGATCATAGGCATAGTAAGAAAAATTTAAAATCCAATGGTTTATCATTTTCTTTAACTTTTTAAACATTGGCCATCATTCTGTAATCTAAGTATTACAGGAAGCCAAGTGTTAGGCCTTAAGTGAAGATATTTGGTATAGACGCATAGGACAAAATGTGGACTTACCATTTGTTCATTTCCCTCTTGATTTCCTTAAGGAACATCCTTACAAATACAAGTAACAAGTATGTATAGATGTTACATACAAGGTCAATGTAGAAGTAAATATTTTGATTATAAAGTTCTGTGCAAAATCATTTTATTATTTTAATATAATTATGTATAGCATTAAATTAGTATTTCTATTTTCATGCTTACAGCCTCATTATGTGCACATTATATTTCAAATAATCAAGTGAACTATTTAATAACTGCTACAGATCTCTTCAGTGTCATGCTAAGATGTATCTAATTCTTCTGGAAAATGAATTAGTAGCAAGCATAAACTCTCACTGGAACTTTATAAAGTGTAGATATCAGATATTTTTGTACTTACAGTTAGAAAAATTATCATCAACTTTTGTGTATGTTCAAGGGAGGATTTATATAATATGTACTTTTGATCATAATTCAAGATATTGGTATTTGTCAAAATCTGACTGCCATCTGTGTACTGTTTTGACCAAAGCATAATGAATGCTTAGAAAAAAAAAGCCATCTCATTTCTAATTCTGAAGTCTCATAACATGAATTACTTAATTTTCTTTAGCTCCTTGGCATCACTTATCTTTTTTGTAAAATTTGCATTTACAGCAATTATTCCAACAAGGTATCTGCATGAAGGCATTTTAAAATTATTTCCCAATTAGAACTACTCTAACTGGCAAAAGAACAAGGGAAATGGCAGATTTGAGTTTAACATGATTTCATATTCATCTTGGCTGCCAAGGCTAAACTTGTAATTAAGGGATAATCCCACAGCAAGACCAGACACATAAGCAAGTAAACACAATGCAAGCCTATGTTTATGTGGCACCTTTATTTATTCTTGATTCAGAGAAAGAAGGTTGTGAAAATAATTATCATAATAACACACTGCACATTAAGTGGCCCATTTTATGCTGAATCTGAACATATTACTTCATTCATTCTAAAAGGAATCTTTAAGAAAATATATGAGAAGAGTTTCCAAATCATAGCTACAGTTAAAAAAAAAAAAAAAAAAAAAAACTAAACTAAAATCAACCTAACAAAAAGCTAGGCTTTTGAGTTTGGGAATCAGACAGACTGGTTTATTGACTAACCCTCTCACATAACTTTTTTCTTAGAAATATTTCTTACAGGGACGCCTGGGTGGCTCAGTTGGTTAAGCAGCTGCCTTCGGCTCAGGTCATGATCCCGGCGTCCTGGGATCGAGTCCCACATCGGGCTCCTTGCTTGGTGGGGAGCCTGCTTCTCCCTCTGCCTCTGCCTGCCACTCTGTCTGCCTGTGCTTGCTTGCTCTCTCTCCCTCTCTCTCTGTCAAATAAATAAATAAAATATTAAAAAAAAAAAGAAATATTTCTTACAAAGGAGATGCAATATTAAGATTAAATAAAAGATAACATACTGACTTTTGGTCATGAATACCCATTTCTGACTTAGCCTCCTAACATAAATAGAGAATAGCAAAATATATATGAACTAATGTTTTAAGGTACTGAACACATCAGGGGTGTGGAGCTTTATGTAACAAAAACAAATAAGGCAAAGTTCATATTCATTATGTAATTCCAAATGGGGGCAATTTCCAAAACATGGCAAAGAAATATTGAGGCCAAACAAAAAGCAATGTTCCCACTGGATGGAGGAAATCCAGATCAGAAGGTTGTCTATGGATGCGGCTGGAGGGGAAAGCTGTATAGATAAGGAATTCCAGAAAGCTGGGGAAGAGGTTCCTTGAAACTGTGATTAAATGATAAGCCCTACATGCATGTGATAAGATTCCGTGAAGTTAGGGTCAAAGAACAAGTGGGCATCAAGAGTTCATCAGAGATGACATAGAAATTACAGTGCTAGAGTTTACTGTAGTTCCAGCCAACCACACTGAAGGAAATTCACTGAATATTTAGAAAAGACTCCAGAGAAATGAAGCCTCGATTTACCCACAGAATAACAGCTATATAAGATGTGAACTAACAAATCCTAAAGTCAAACCTCAATAATATCAAGCTCATTGGTCAATAAATAACTACTCAGCACAACAAAATTCAACACTATCTAAAGAATTATATCAGTGAACAGACTTAATAACATTGCATGCATAATACCCCATATTTCAAAAATTACCAGGTGTGTAAAAATTACAAATACATGAAACATAAACTGAGAAAAGTGAGTCAATGGCAATAAACCCGAAGAAAACCAGATGTTATAATTACCAAACAAGGACTTTATAAGTTATAAATGTGCTCAAAAGTTAAAGGAAATGAACATAATGAATGAAAATATTGAGAGATTTCCAATAGAAAAAAAAGAGAAGAATATCAAATCAAAATGCTAGAAATTAGAAGTAGAATATCGGAAAAGAAAAAGTTCAGAAGGCATCTTTATTGTAAGAATAAACATTGAGGAACAAAGATCAATGAACATAGAAACAATTCAAATAGAAACTAAACTGAAACATAGATAAAAGACAGAAAAACAAATGCATGGAGTGTTTAGTGATATGTTTGCCTGCATTAAACAGTATAATATGTATTTAACTAAATTTTCAGAAGGAGATAAAATTGAGATGAAAATATCAAGCAACAAAACAACAAAAAACAGAAACTAAAAAAAAAAAAAAAACCAAAAAAACACCCAATCAGTACTAAAAAAACCCAAAAGGGCAACCACATCTTGGAACAGCATAATTAAGTTGGTGAAAATAGAGGTAAAATAAAATCATAAAAATAGCCAGAGAAAAAAGATACAGACTGGTCATCTAAGAGAAGAATAACTGCAAGTTAGAAAAATAAACAGAAAAAAGGAGTAATCCTTTAGTGGGGTGAAATAAAAATGAAATGAAACTTTGTAACCTATAAGTATAGAGAGAGTAAAATCATCATTTAATAAATGGGCAGCAAATAAAAATGCATTCCTGTTTTATTCCTATAAATAAAAGCTTCAAAGGAAACTTCTTTAAATCAAAGGAAATAATGCTGGATAAAAACAGGGACAGGCATGAAATAATGACAAATAACAAAAATGGTAAATATACAGCAAAATTAATAAGTGAAAATACAAAAGCTTATTAGTAAAATCCAACTGAAGAAATAAAATAGATAAATGAAAAAACATTTTTTATTATGAAGGCAGGAAATGTATAAAACAAAACACAAAGAGCAATCACAAAAATAGAAAGCAAAAAACTAGATGATCAACAAAACCCATATATTACAAATACTAACAATGTAAATGGTCTAAAGACCTCAGTTATAAGTCAGGGATTGCCAGAGTAGAAAATAAAACAAATAACAAATACATGGTGTAAAGTAGCCATGCTCTTAAAGGAACATATATATTACATGTTAATATTATGAGAGAAAAAGGCCACAGGTAGCAAAAATAACAAAGCTGGAACAGATATCTATATCTATACCTATACCTATATCTATACCTATATCTATATCTATCTATATCTATATCTATATCTATATCATATCTACATACAGAACAGAGAGAAGAAAGAAAAGAAAGAGAGGGAGAGAGAAAGAGAGAGAGAAACACTTCATATTGATAAAAGAGTCCATTAAGAAGGCAATGCTAGGGGCGCCTGGGTGGCTCAGTGGGTTAAGCCTCTGCCTTCGGCTCAGGTCATGATCCCAGGGATCTGGGATAGAGCCCCACATCGGGCTCTCCACTCTGCAGACAGCCTGCTTCCTCCTCTCTCTCTGCCTGCCTCTCTGCCTACTTGTGATCTCTGTCTGTCAAATAAATAAATAAAATCTTTAAAAAAAAATAAAAAAAAGAAGGCAATGCTAAATATTTAATGACAGCTTGAAAACACATGAAGTTTTGCCGAATCAAAGGAAGAAATAGACAAATTGATGTCATAGTTAGATATATTAACAACTACCAGTGAGTGGTAAAACATCAAGTCGACAATACATCAGTAAGGCTATGTAAATATCTGAAACATATACTAACAGTTGATATTTACAGTATGATAAATTAGCTAGCTAGGAGTTGAATTACAAACAAAACAAAATCTACAAAATCTGAAAATAATGTGACAACTAATACTCCCACTTCTAAATAAATCATAAGTCAAAAAGCCTTTAATGAAAAAATATTTCAAACTGGGCAAAAATAAAAATATGAATTTTTAGAATGCAGTGAAAATAGTGCTTACAGGAAAAACTATCAGTGTACATATTCATAATAAAAAAGAATATTTAAAATCAATGATCTAAGGTACCACCTTAAGTAGATAGAAAAATAGGAGCAAATTAAATTTAGAGTAGAAGAATCAAAATAGTAAAGAACAGAAATCAAGAAAATTAAAAGGGGAAAAACAAAAGTGAAAATAAAAGAAAAAATGCTTTAAAAATGTCTATAAATTGCGGCACCTGAGTGGCACAGTCAGTTGAGCATCCACCTTCTTAGTTTCAGCTCAAATCATGATCTCAGGGTTCTGAGATTGACCATTGGGCTCTGTGCAGAGCCTGCCTGAGATTCTTTCTCCCTCTTACTCCCTTCCCTCCATTCCTTCCCCACTCTTGCTATCTCTCTCTCACACTCTCTGTCAAATAAATAAGTAACATTTTGTAAGTTGTTAAAGTTTTTTAAGTTTGTAAAGTTTTGTAAAATTATGTAAATTTTGTAAATTCTAAGCTGATCTGATCAAGAGGTAGAGAAAGCATAGATTACAAATTTTTGTGAATGAAACATGAGGTGTCACTTTAGATCTCAGAGTTTTTAAAATAATCAAAGGAGTAACAATTTTATAGAAATTAATTTTACAATTTGATGAAATAACCAATTCCTTAAAAGAATTACTAAAATTTTGTAAGACCTGCATAAGCCTGCTTCTAAATTAGACAGGGAAATTAGAAATAAAAATTGTAGATGAATACTTTTCAAAGATACAGATGCAAGAAAGTGCTCAGAAAAATACTGGCAAATTGAATTCGGTAAATCATAATCATAATAACACATCTTTAATAAGTAGTATTTACCTAGGGAATACAAGGTTAATTTAATCTTTAAAAACAATGTAATTCATCATATTAATTAGTAAAGCATAAACATAATCTAATCATTGCACTCGATGCAAATGACTTTGATGAAAAAAGAAACAATAAATTTAGCAAATTGCAATAGAAAATCTATGTTCCATTCTGATAAAGGAATTTCCACTTCTGGGAATATATCCAAAGGAAACAAAAACACCAACTCAAAAAGATTATCTTCACCACATGTTCAAGCAGCATTATTTATAGTAGACAAGTCATGGAAACAACTTAAGTGCCCTTCCATGAATGAACAGCTAAAGAAGTTGTAGCATAGATATACAATGAAATACTATTTAGCCACAAAAAAAAAAAAAATGAGGAAATGATAACATCTACAATAGCATGGATGGACCTTGAAGGCATTCCACTAAGTGAAATAAATCAGACAAAGAGAAATACTGTAGGATCTCACATGTGCAACCAAACAACAACAACAACAATAACACATACACACTAAACAAACTCAGTGAGTAAGAGATCAACTTGTGGCTACCTGAAGTGAAGGGCAGGAAGAAGGAGAATTAGAAGAAGGTGGCCAAAAGACACAAAATTCCAGTTATAAGATAAGTACTGGAGATGTAATTTACAATATGATGACTGTAGCTAACACTGCTGTATGACAAATAAGAAAGTTGTTAGGAGAATAAATCCTGAGTTCTCACTACAAGGAGAAAAACTTTTTCCTCATTTTTTCTTTCTTTTCTTTGTAATGTATTCATACCAGAAAATGAGTGTTAGCTAAAACTAGTGTGGTAATCCTATCATAATATATGTAAACAAAATCAACATCATCAAACAGATACAGTGGTATATATCAATTATTTCTCAATAAAACTGGAAAAGTAAAACAAAATAAAAAGACTAAGTTTTAACTACCCCAGCCAAAAAACAAATTTATGGGAAAATGAAGCTACCTATCACATTTAATGGTGATAGAATGAACACATTTACTTTCCTTAATGTTAAACATAGAACAAGGATATCCTTTGCCATTATTTTTAGTCAATATTTATAGTTAATATTTATAGTATTTATTTTATATTTATAGTCAGTTATATATGAAAGTCACATAGGAAAAAATAAAACTTTATATTCACAAATGACATGATTATATAATGGAAAATACTAAAGAATCTATTGAGAGAAATGGTTAGGGAGATTCAATGTGTTAAAGACAACAGTTCTCTCTAACTCAATTTCTAAATTCAGCAAAATTCCAGTCAAAATACTGGTTCTTTTTTTTTTTTTTTTTGACAGAGAGAGATCACAAGTAGGCAGAGAGGCAGGCAGAGAGAGAGGAGGAAGCAGGCTCCCCGCTGAGCAGAGAGCCGGATGCGGGGCTCGATCCCAGGACCCTGAGATCACAACCCGAGCTGAAGGCAGAGGCTTAACCCACTGAGCCACCCAGGTGCCCCTGGTTCTTTTTTTCTTAAAGGAATTTGACAACTGATTCAAAAATTTATATAGAAAATCCAAGGACTAGAATAGCTAATGCAATCTTGAAAATAGGACAATTTTGATGGATTTAAAATATCTATTTTCAAGATTTAATATCAAGGTACAGCATTAAAAGAAGTATGATATTGGTATAAGGAAGAAATTTAGTTTGATGCTACCAAATAAAAAAAGCCTAAAAATACAACTTCACTTACAAAATCAATTGATTTTTAGAAGTTCGATTTATTGAAGGTATAATTTACTTACAGTAAAATCCATCATTTTCAATTGTATGTTATATATAAATGAATGTGTTTGCATAAACACTACCAGAGCCAAGTTATAAAATATGTCCATCATGGGGCTGCTGGGTGGCTCAGACCCAATTAAGCATCTGACTCAACTTCAGCTCAGGTCATGATCTCAGGGTCATAGAATAGAGCCCTCCCTAGGGTTCCGCACTCAGCAGGGAGTCTGCTTGAGATTCTCTTTCTCTCCCTCTTCCTCTGCCTCTCCCCGTGTGTGCATACACATTCTCTCTTTCTCTCTCTAAAATAATTACATCTTTAAAAAAAAAAAGAATCTATCCATCACCCCAGAAGATTTACTCATGCCAGTTCTTGGTTAATCTCCTCCAGTATTTAGCCCTGGCAACAAATTATGTGATTTATACCTTTATCTTCCATATAGTATTTTATAGATAGAACCATACCATCTGTACCAATAGTAAATGGTTTACTTCACTCAACATAATTCTTTTGGGATTCATCCTTTTTCTTGTATCAAGGTTCATTTCTTTATATTGCTTTTTATTCCACTGCATGAATATGCTGCAGTTTGCTTACTCATTCACTAGTAGATGGACATTTGGATTCTTCTCAATTTTTTGTAAATTATAAGTAAAGCTTCTATAAATATTCAAATACAGTCTTTGTGTGTACATATATTTTCATTTCTCTTGAGTAAATACCTAAGAATAGGATTTCTGGGTATGGTAAGTATAGGTCTACCTCTAAGAAACTGCTGAGGTGGCTAATTAATAATATCATGCATCTATTCATGTGATGATTTGGATTTATACCTCTTACTTGGTTACTGTTCAAATATTTTGCCTAATATTATTCTGTTTGTCTTATCATTGAATTATAAGAGCTCTGTACATGTTCTAGATAGAGGCACTTTATCCAACCTTATGTTGCAATTATTTTCTCCCAGTGTGTAACTTATCTTTTCATTTTGTTAACACTTTCTATTAAAAAGCAGGGTTTTCAATTTGGATGAAGTTCAATTTATCAATTTTGTTTTTAATGTTTGTGCTTTTTAAAACTGCCTAAACTAAGATCACAGGGATTTTTGTTGTTGTTGTTTATTCCTTGAATTTTATACCAAACTAAAATGTTGATCTATGGTCAAATTCAAAACTGATTTTGTACAAGGTGCAAGGTAAGGTTTGAAGCACACTTATCAAGGAAATGTTCAATTTTTTTTATTAATGTTTCCTTAAAAGTATTATTATTTCTCCATTTTACCACTTTGGCATGTTTGCTGAAAGTTATATTTGATCATATATGTAAGATTTTACTTCTGGACACTATTCTATTTTATTGATCCATGTTTTTCTTCTACATGTAAAGACCATACTGGTTTGGAATTAGAAAATTGTCTTTTCTCCACCAAATAATGCTGTAATAACTGCATATACATATAGGGGGAGAATCTTAAAATTTACTTAATAACATAATAAACATAAATAAAATAATAAACATAAATAAAGGTACTAACTATTTAAAAAATGGACTTCATCAAGATTAAGAATTTTTGTCTGTCAAAGATGCTTAGAATAATGAATGGGTGAGCCATAGTGGTAGGGAATAGTTGTAGTACATGTTTCTGACAAGACTTTTACACAGAATATATAGTGAGCATTCCTATGAGTCAATATAACAAGAAGAAAAACAACCCAATGAAATGGACAAAGATAAAAAACAGAGTTGAACACACAATTCAAAAAGAAGACATAAATATGTGTGATAAACACATGAATCATTTCTCAGCATCATTAGTTATTAGAGAACTATAAAATCAAATCCCAGTACTACTCAATAGAATGACTAAACTTTCATCCATTTCGAGTTTATCTTTGTGTATGATGTAAGAGAATGGTTGAGTTTCATTCTTCTACACATAGCTGTCCAATTTTCCTAGCACCATTTATTGAAGAGACTGTCTTTTTTCCACTGGATATTTTCCCCTGCTTTGTTGAAGATTATTTGACCATAGAGATGAGGGTCCATATCTGGGCTCTCTACTCTATTCCACTGGTCTATGTGTCTGTTTTCTTGTGCCAGTACCATGCTGTCTTGGTGATCACAGCTTTGTAGTAAGGCTTGAAATCAGACAATTTGATGCCCCAGTTTTGTTTTTCTTTTTCAACATTTCCTTAGCAATTCGGGGTCTTTTCTGGTTTCATACAAATTTTAGGATTGTTTGTTCCAGCTCTTTGAAAAATGCCGGTGGAATTTTGATCGGGATGTCATTGAAAGTATAGATTTCTCTGGGCAGTATAGACATTTTAACAATGTTTATTCTTCTGGTCTTTTTGTGTCTTCTTCAATTTCTTTCATGAGTGTTCTGTAATTCCTCGAGTACAGATTCATTATCTCTTTGGTTAGGTTTATTCTCAGGTACCTTATGGTTCTTGGTGCTATAGTAAATGGAATTGATTCTCTAATTTCCCTTTCTGTATTTTCATTGTTAGTGTATAAGAAAGCAGCTGATTTCTGTGCATTAATTTTGTATCCTGCCATATTACTGAAATATGAGTTCTAGTAGTTTGAGTGAGTTCTAGTAGTTTGGGGGTGGAGTCTTTTGGGTTTTCCACATAAAGTATCATGTCATCTGCAAAGAGAGAGAGTTTGACTTCTTCTTTGTCAATCTGAATATTTTTAATTTCTTTTTGTTGTCTGATTATTGTTGCTAGAACTTCTAGTATTATGTTGAATAACAGTGGTGAGAGTGGACATCCTTGTCATGTTCTTGATCTCAAAGGGAAGGCTGTCAGCTTTTCCCCATTGAGGATGATATTCGCTGTGTGTTTTTCATAGATAGATTTTATGAAGGTGATGTGTGTTCCCTCTATCCCTATACTCTGAATCATTTTAATCAGGAATGGATGCTATATCTTGTCAAGTGCTTTTTTTGCATCAATTGAGAGGACCATGTGGTTCTACTCTCTTCTCTTATTGATTTGTTCTATCACATTGATTGATTTGTGAATGTTGAACCACGCTTGCATCCCATGGATAAATCCCACCTGGTCATGGTAGACAATCTTTTTAATGTACTGTTGGATCCTAATTGCTAGGATCATGTTGAGAATCTTGGCATCCATATTCATCAGGAATATTGGTCTGAAATTCTCCCTTCTGATGGGATTTTTGCCTGGTTTGGGGATCAGGGTAATGCTGGCTTCATAGAAAGAGCCTGGAAGTTTTCATTCTGCTTCTATTTTTTGAAACAGCTTTGGAAGAATAGGTATTATTTCTTCTTTGAATGTTTGATAGAATTCTCCAGGGAATCTGCCAGGTCCTGGGCTCTTGTTTTTTGGGAGGTTTTTGATCACTGGATTCCAGGAATGCATCCATTTCATCTAGGTTGCTTAATTTATTGGCATATAACTTTTAAGAATAATGTCTGATGATTGTTTCTATTTCCTTGGTGTTAGTCATGATCTCTCCCTTTTCATTCACAATTTTATTAATTTGTGTCCTCTCTCTTTTCTTTTGGATTAGTTTGGCCAATGGTTTATTGATCTTATTGATTCTTTCAAAAAAACAGCTTCTAGTTTAGTTTATGTGTTCCACTGTATCTCTAGTTTCTATCTCATTGATCTCTGCTCTAATCCTTATTATTTCCCCTCTTATGTGTGGGGTTGGCTTAATTTGTATAAAAGGCCTCAACGTGAGGCAGGAATCTATCAAAATCCTAGAGGAGAACATAGGCAGTAACCTCTTTGACATCGGCCACAGCAACTTCTTTCAAGATATGTCTCCAAAGGCAAAGGAAACAAAAGTGAAAATGAACTTTTGGGACTTCATTTAGATCAAAAGCTTCTGCACAGCAAAGGGAACAGTCAACAAAACAAAGAGGCAACCCACAGAATGGGAGAAGATATTCACAAATGACACTAAAGACAAAGGGTTGACATCCAAAATCTATAAAGAACTCCTCAAACTCAACTCACACAAAACAGATAATCATGTCAAAAAATGGGCAGAAGACATGAACAGACACTTCTCCAAAGAAGACATACAAATGGCTAACAGACACATAAAAAAATGTTCATCATAATTAGCCATCAGGGAGATTCAAATCAAAACCACATTGAGATACCAACTTACACCAGTTAGAATGGCCAAAATCAACAAGACAGTAAACAACAAGTGTTGGAGAGGATGTGGAGAGAGGAGAACCCTCTTACACTGTTAATGGGATACAAGTTGGTGCAACCACTTTGGAAAACCATGTGAAGATTCCTTAAGAAATTAAAAATAGAGCTACCCTATGACCCTGCAATTATACTACTGGGTATTTACCCCAAAGATAGAGATGTATTGAAAAGAAGGGTCATCTCTACCCCAATGTTCATAGTAGCAATGGCTACAGTCATCAAACTGTGGAAAGAACCAAGATGCCCTTCAATGGACGAATGGATAAAGATGATATGGTCCATATATACAGTAGAGTATTATGCCTCCATCAGAAAGGATGAGTACCCAACTTTAGTATCAACATGGACAGGACTGGAAGAGATTATGCTGAGTGAAATAAATCAAGCAGAGAGAGTCAATTATCATATGGTTTCACTTACTTATGAAACGTAAGGAATAACACAGAAGACATTGGGAGATGGAGAGAAGTGAGTGGGGGGAAATCGGAGGGGGAGACAAACCATGAGAGACTGTGGACTCTGAGAAACAAACTGAGGGTTTTGGAGGGGAGGCGGGTGAAGGGTGGAATGACCCTGGTGGTAGGTATTATGGAAGGCATGTATTGCATGGAGCACTGGGTGTGGTGCATAAACAATGAATTTTGGAACACTGAAAAAAATTAAATTAAATTAAATTTAAAAAACAGAATGGCTAAACTTAAAAATATTAAACACACCCAATATTGGTAAGGTTGTGGGACATGAGGAACTCACTCATTGTTGGCAGATTGGGACATGAGGAACTCACACATTGTTGGCAGATTTGTATAATAGCATGACCACTGCTGAAAACTTCGTGTGCTTTCTTATAAACAAACACCTATTCTACAATTAAACCATTCTTTCCACAAATATAAACCCAAAGGAAGTAAAAGCTTTACCCTAAACTCTTATGAAAGTATTCATAGCAGTTTCATTTACAATAGTTAAAAACTAGAGACAATCCGTAACAGGAGAATTACCATAAACAGGAGAATAGACAAACAAGTTTGGAATATATCCGTACAAACTACTATTAAACAACATTGTTATAACTCAAAAGCATTATACTGAGGGTAAAAAGTCAGACCCATAAAAGCACAAAGTGCATGATTTCATTTACATGCATTTCTGAAGCAAGCAACACTAATCCAATCCGTGGTGATAAAGATTGGCATAGAGGTTGCCTCTCTAGGAGTGTAGTGACTGAAAACGGGCTCAAAGGAACTTTCTGAGTGATGAAAATGTTTTTTATCTTGGAAGAAGTACAGGTTACAAGGTTCTGCTTTTGTCAAAACGCAAAGAATTTACACATTAAATGTGTTTGTTTTGATGTATATAAGCAAGAATTTGCTAAAAAAGGAAAGCAATTATGGTACATTAATAAACTACAGGATATGGCACCTATGAGATATTCAATATAAGTTCTCTGCATATGTATGTGCCTGTGTGACTGTGTGTGTGTGTGTGTGTATGCATGGCTTGAGAGCAAAAAATTAATGTATGATAGAGTACTTCTCTTTCTGAATTAACATTAAAGCAAATTTGTACCAGAGTGAACTCAGTATCAAAACGAAGTATATATGTGGTAATACTTAAGATGTAGTATATCCTCAAATTCCTATATCTTTTTACCCAGTTCAATATGCTTCCTATTGTAGTATGAGAGATATGTCCTGTCCCAGTTACAGATTAATGAATCTTCCTATGCAGATCAAGGTAGCACAAAATTGGTTTATTAAAGCAACTCCTAAATAGCTCTTACTATGTATAGGTTAGGTCTCAAGCTGTGTTCTAAACTTTCACACCTCTGCAGTATTTTCTTCCTAGCTCACTTTTGAGCTGCAGGTTTTTATATCATATTAGTAAGAAAGAATCATAGCCGGTCAGAGTTAAGGGAGTGTAGGTTGTATATCACCACTGACTGTCTTGGTTCTCTTTGCACAACTAAAACAAAATACCACACACTGGGTGGATAACAAACAACAGAAATTTATTTCTAACAGTTCTAGGGACTGGAAGTCTGAAATCATGGCATCGGAATGGTCAGGCGAGGGCCCTCTTCTGAGTCATAGACTTCTCTTTGTATCCTTACACGGTAGAAGGCAGTAGAGAGCTTTGTAGTTTCTCTTTTATAAAGAGAATCAATCCTTGGAGTCAGGATTTCAACATATGAATTTTAGGAGGACATAAACCCTTAGACCATAGCGTTGACATTATAAGAAACTATAACAAAAGTGTGGGAAGAAGTTCTAAGAGAAGCAGGAAAGATTTTGTACATGGGGAAAGGAGTAACCTCTGATTCATATGGTGAAATTGCAAAGACAGAAAAAAGATAATTTTGCGGAGAAATGACCCATGCCATAACATCCCTTGTTCTGTTTCTTGGGAAAGTAGGAGCCTATCTTCAGTGGGTACCTTGCTCCAAGTTGTAAAACTACCTCTGGTCATAAAGATAGAAGAATTTACTTTTCTTTTGGGTAAAGCCAATTACCAAACAGAGGCCTGTGACTGGACTATGGGAGACTAGGACTCCATCACTACCTCCACCTTAGCTATTAAAAAACCCTCCAGCCCTCCAATTCAAGAAGTCCATTTCCTACTCTTTTCCCTATTGCAATAGTCTTGAATGGTCTTCACCAGTTTAACTTAGCCCAGTGCAATTTTTACTTTGACATCTGGTTATCTTCCTTGAATTCTCCTGGAAAGCTGTACTTCTCCTGACTTGCCTTCATGCACTGGGAGGTCTAGCTTGCTGCTTGGATCACAGTGTTAAAATGTTCTTACATAGAAGGGCAATAAGTTGGCCTATGGCAATCAGCTACAGAAGAGTTATCCTTTGGGAGTAAAAACCTTCTTAGATTAAGCAATGCTTAAGTAACAGTCTCTGTTTTTATCAATACTGTATGACATCTTTTCTCTCCAGATGCTGACAGGTTCTATTTGAAGAACTGTGTAAACAGGTGTGAATGATATTTAATGAGGCTGCATCTATAAGCCACACATATATGCAGTGTGCATTCATTTATGAGCACAGCTTCATGGTTGTAGCCATCCTAGGAACCCACATTGCAAGATGCAACAGAACTCCTTCCTTCTTAAATAATACTGCATTGCCTAGGCAGTTGGAGATTGCTGCTTCAGGTGTAAGCCAGTGTCGTTCCAAGCTTCCTACTGATGTTATGATGTTTCTATCAATGCATATTATTCTCTAACTGGAGCTGAAGTATGCTGTTTAAATGTTTTAAAGTGGAATATTACCAATTAAGTCAGTAGATATCCCTAGAAAGTGTGTAAATTTGCAAATGCATGTATCTTTATCCATCTTTCCCCTTTTCAAAAATTCTGAATTTGAAAATCAAGCATACCAAAGAGCAAAAGTTCTAAGTGGTTTAATTATTCTATCTGCTTTTAAGAAAGAGAAAGAGACAATGCTTCAGATAATCAACATTCAAGTTATTATATTTAGAGATATACAGGATAGATTCATCTTTTTGAATTGCTCTTGACACTTAATAATTTTTAGTTTGAAGTAATTTTACTTTCTTTGATTTTCATGCTTTTAGACTTTTTCAAAAGTATAATTTATTCAATTATATGAGATAATCTCTATTATTAGGATGATTTACAGTTTTCAGATTCTTTCAAACTTCTATGTTTTCTCTTACTATCTACTATATTTTTTCTTACTTTGAGAACTCTTTTTCTATTTATTTGATTTAGGCCTACCATCTAACTGCTAAATACTTAGATTATTGTGTTTACACATAAGCCATTCAGATATATTTAAAATATTAAGTTAAAAAACAATATTTGATCTAATTTTTTCCAATGTTTAATTTACTTATTTGTAAAATGTTTTGTTATAATTCTTGGTTATCTGGATAAATTAATATATATATATGGTATTATTATATATATATGGTATATATAATATATATATGGTATATATATTATATATACCATGGTATATATATTATATATATGGTGTATATATATTATATATACCATGGTATATATAATATATATATGGTGTGTATATATATATATATATGTGTATATATATATATATACCAAAATCCTGTTTAGATACCCTCAAGGTCCAAATGAATTCACAAGTCTTCATTTTTTTTTTTTTTTTAGATTTTATTTATTTGAGGGAGAGAGAGTACATAAGCAGGGGGCAAAAGGAAAGGGAGAAGCAAACTCCCCACTGAGTACGGAGCTGGATGCGGGACTGGATCCCAGGATTCCGGGATCATGATCTGAGCGGAAGGAAGACACTTAACCAACTGAGCCACTCAGGTACCCACAAGTACTCATTCTTGACACTCAAAGAAAGGATACTGATATATTTAAGCATTATGAACAAAACTAAACCTATGTTTAAGGAGGAACCAAGCTACTAACACTCTATTTTCCCACCCCTAGTCCTAAAGGAAAATAATCTGGAGATTCAGATTTTTTTTTTTTTATGATGGATTGCTAGTAATTAATGTGGTGTTAATATCTTCTTTAGGAACCTCAGTTGTCTGTTCTAGGTCCCACACAGATGGATTCATAGGTTCCTCAACTTGAAGTCATAGGGGAGGTTGGGAGTTGTTGAGTTTTGTTTCAGAGCATCACCTGAACAAGGAATTCTTTTGTCTGGAACCTAATCCTTTTGTATTATTTTCCTGAGTATCCATCTATGTCACATGTCTGTTACATCAAAAGTTGGAATTTATCTCTCATTGCCCTATTTCACACAAGACCTGATCATAGAAACAAAGGAAATTACCTAATTGTTGGCCTTCCTATTAAGGGAAACAAGTTTCCCTTATACATTATATATAGAAAGCACAGGACAGTTAAGGAGATGTTTTCATTCAGTCCACTTCAATAGGGAGAATGTTCATTTATGAGGAATATCTCTAAGGAAAAAAAGGATCACTAGGGCTTTAGAGAGGTAAATCAAGGAGTTTTAGGATAGTCACGTGGAAGAATGGTAGTGGGTGTTATCTCAGAATATAGGGGGGAGTGAGGGGAGCTTCTGGTCCTTTGTGGTGAACCATTTCCTGAAATGCAAATGAGCACACACATTTCTTAACCATCTCACTTTCTCAGGACCAGAGACCAGATAAACTTCAACATTGTCAAAAGATATTTGCAAAGATCATGCAAAGTTACCTCCTGCTCATCATGTACATGAAGACTAAAATTATTTACTATCTGACTTGTTAACATAAGGTGATTGCTTTTCAATGAAAGAAAGTATAATTGTCCTCCCTTTCACTTGGGTTAATGATACCTAAGTTTGTCTACTCTCCAAAAGAATGATACTTAGGCTTTGTCTACTTTCCAACAGAAATATTAAGAAACAACAAGCATGACTTATTTCTCAGAGACATACACACAATTTGTAGAAGAATATCCCGTGCTTTTGTCAATTCTTCTGTTACATGCAATATAAATTATTTTAGGGGATTGGAATCATTCAGAATTAGTAGTAGTATAATGGGAAAACTAATGCCAGGTTTGTAGGCTCTACCTTTTCCAGCTGACAGAAAAACTCTCATGGAAAACAGCCAATAGTTTTGTTATAAGAAGCAAGATTTTCCAAGGGTCTCTATGTATGGTTGTCTCCTGTATTCATACATGGCTCTCTCTCTCCCTCCAATTTACAATGACAACTTATTTATTCTTAATGATTAATATTTATTGAATGTTACCTAACTATAAAATTGATGAGCATAAATGAATGCTCTTGAAATTGTTCTTCTTTTCTCTTCTGCCAGTGATATTTTTCTTCCTGAGATTATTAAAAACATTTTTCATCTGAAATTTCCTTTCTTTTCTCTTCTTTCAGTCCTTCTAAATGTTCATGCTACTATTGATCTTTGAATATCTGATGATCCTAGGATGACTTATATATTTTTAGGAATGAAGAACTAAGTTAATTCATCAACATTACTGGAAAGAGCTTCCTGTTTGTGTCAGCTTTTCCCACAAATGAAAGAATTGGACATATGTTTGTATTACATTGGGACTGGGAACACAATTAATATGCTTACTTTTAGGACAGGGATAAGAAGCTGGCAGACAGGCTGTTATTTGTCCTATGCTGAAAAAATAAGGGACAGCTTGATCCTTGAAACCAATCACTATCTTCTCTTTGACAGGCCACCAATTTCAAGAATTTCTCTTCCAGTCTGGAAGAAAACTCTACTGCCACTTCTGCTGATGAAGAGGGATAAATGGTGAAATTATCAAACATTAACTAAACACATTCTTTCTAGATCCATTTGTTTAAGCAATTAATTTGATGACTAATGTTTAATGAAGTTTGATGCTTCACTAATTCAATGTTTATTTATCAACCATCACTGTCCTATTTTCAAAAAACATCTCTTTAAAGAAACTGTACATCATCCCAGGCTACCAAGTACTCAGATCTGGTGGGATTCAAAACATTGAATAGGTCATAGCAATAGACGGTGGTATGTTCTTCAGCAGATGAAGTAAAGGAAGCTAGGGAAGCAATAAGAAGGGCTTCTAGTGCCAATTTTGAGGACATTGTCATAGAAAGCTGAGGCACAGAATAATCAGGAGTCACAAGGGCAAAGAGGATGGGCTAATAGAGGAAGAGTTATATTAAACAGAAAAGGAACCACATTCACATATGGGGAAATTACCACAGCCCAGTGGAATCAGTGAGGGTAAAATCAGGGAGTACTGTGAGCAAAAGCCAGACTGAATGATTAAGAACTGAAGATGTAAAGACAGTGAGAGAAAGCTATTGTTCGATGAGTTTGTCTGTGATAAGGAGCACAGGTTCCAAATGGTGTTGGATAACAGACCATAGAAAATGATTTCTCCTAGCTCTAAGTCATTTCATTGTGGCTATTGATCTACACTCAAGTTTCTGGATTTACATACAAATAAAAAGTTAAACAATTATCAATATATGACCAGGAACTTCAAAGTATATGCCCTGGTAAGAGAGAAAAACAGTTTAGGGAGATTTTATTTAATGAAGTGAATCGCATTTAGTAAAAGCCAATTTTTATTGTATAAGCAAACATACAGTGGGGGATAGCTCTGAGACAAGTATCAGAGTGAATGGCAGACCCTTTGCCAAAGTGTCCCTCTTTACAGATGGAGAGGGATGTAGGATGGAGAGATGGGATGGAAGTCCATTGAAAATGTGGTTCAAATGTCAGGACTGATAATGCCAAACATACGTGATGAAGGTAAGCTTCATTATTTAACTAGTAAGGCTTTCTGGAGGGGGCAGAAAAGGCCTTCAAGTAGGTCTGGAGTGGTTTGAGAGAGCAAGAAGAGATGACTGGATTTGGGTTATTCTTGGGTGGGGTCAGAGAGAGTATTTCCTCTTATGGGACCATGGCTTGCACAGTTTCAACTTCTTGCTTACACCAAAAGAAGTGTCCAGGCTTTCTTAGCAGTTTTCCCAGCTGTGGGGCCCAAAGGGCTAAGCAGAGTGATGGACTTGAAAACTGTCAGCAGGCAACACAAAAAATGAATACAACTCTTTAAACACGGAGAAATATTTCCAAAACTCAAATGTGACAAAATGTTCTATGATGTTATAAGATACTAAAATAAGATTTTAAATAACAGAAAATTTAACTGTAAGAAGTCTTGATTATTTTCTGAGGTGGGGGAATTCTTTATTTATGAACCACATTTCAAGTAATCACCCCAATCTAAATGCAATCAACTATTAACTTGTTAAACAAATTAATTTTAGTTGAAAGAGTTGAGACTGTCTGCTGGGATGACCAGTCCAAGCTCTTCCCAATATATAACTTTTGCCAAAGTTGTTTGAATCAGGTAAGACAACCAACAGTCCATCATTAAAATTAAATCCACAAGAAAGAGGTCAAATGTCGGGCCATGGTACAGAGTGCATGGGAAAAGGACTTGGTCTAGCTATGGAAGATCAAGAAAGTTTTGTTTACATTATTCCAAAGAGTCAAGTGAGTCTTTTTGGAGAAGACGTCATAAAAATGATCTAATTATTGTGATCTAATATCTGAAGTTTGATGAAGTAATCTTTCAAGGATTCTCAATTCAATAAAAACTGTAACCATTGACACCATCCCTCCTTATTGAGATGCACAAATAATCATAAAATAACCAAAGAAACTGCTGTCCATATGATCACAGGATCTTACTCATAAAGATAAAAAGTCCTTAAATTGCCAGAAGAAAGTCACACCCAGTTTTCATTAGTCTTCAGCAAACCTTATTTTGCTTTAACACTCATTGAAATTGTCTGCCTTATTCTGATTAAAAACCTGGGCAGAGACAGAATTGACACCACTTTGGAAAATATTTTTGATTGTAAATATTCATCTCCTACCTGGTTTTAAAAAATATGCTTCTTCTGGAGCACCTAGGTGGCTCAGTTGGCTGAGCAGCTGACTCTATTTTGGCTCATGTCATGATCTCAGGGTCCTGGGATCCAGCCCCATTGGGGTTCACACTCACTGGGGAGTCTGCTTGAGAATTTTCTCTCACCTTCTCACAGAAGGGTGGTGCTCTCTCTCTCTCTCTCTCTCTCTCTCTCACACACACACACACACACACACACACACACGCAGAATCTCTCTCTCTCTCTCTAATAAATAACTTTAAAAATAAATAAATAAAATATATTTCTTCCTTTTAGAGTCTTCAATGAATCTTAGGTAGAACAAATTTGTAATACATGAACTATTCCATAAAGAGAAATGGAGGAGTGTTAGTTCAGGCCCACAATTATTGGGTAGGCAATAATATGTTAGTAATAAGTTAGTGTGGTCACAGATGGTTAGTGATTCATTCCCATAGAACAGTAGATATTTGGGAAACCAGAGCATCAGCCACACTCAGAAGAGGCAATGAGACGCAAGAGATCTTATTTCTCAATCCTGGGTTTTTAAAATTAACAAATTTACTTTTGAGATTCATATATTATGTATTTTTATTAATTACTCATCTCTGTCAACTACATTGAATTCACTATTTTATTCCTTATTATATATCCTTTCCAATTTTTATTTTCTAATGTAGTCTGGAAATTGAGACTGATAATTATAATATTATTGCTTTATATTACACCCTTTACATTTCCATGTTGAAATTTATGTTTTATAGTTAAATTAAAATAGCCACTTGTGAGTGTGTGTGTGTAGCCTATATTGCTCATTAGAATACAAATTCACAATGCATATATACCCCGGCACATGAAAATAACTGTCACATAGAATTATCAGATAAAAATCTTTACTCCTTAAAATTTTCTAATTCTAACACCACTTCCTTTTTTCATTTGTTGATGTAAATAGAACTTGATTTTTGGCCAGTTATTGGTTATTCGATGTTTCTCTTTCTTTGTTTGGTAAAATGCTGTGCACCAAGAAAGCATTCTGTTTCTTGTTTTGTGTTTGACCCCAGTTACATTCCAGGAAGAAAATGTGGTCGTGTTTGGTCTACTCCCCAGTGCTCTGACTTTCAATGTCATTGAAGAATAACTGGTAAAGTCTAAAATTCGTTTTCCTCTTGATTTGCTCACCTTTGTCCTTAGATCTCCCAAGCACAAGGTTAAGTGGCTCTAATAATTAATCTGGAAGGCCAAAAGCAGTCACAAGTGGCCTATTTTCTGTTTGACCTTTGTCTATCCTGGATTATTTGTAACTGTAGATGAGATTTAGATTTGTAGCAAATTCCTTTTATGTCTTATGTCATAACCCTTCAAATCACGAAAATTTGAGCATTACTGTAGCAAAGAGCTTTGAGACTCTATCCCATATCCCAGCTCAAATACCCTACACAGTGTCTCTCAATTCTTCTACCTCAAATTTTCCTCTAAAATTTAATGAAGGATGCTAAGCCCTTCAAAATGCAGTTAACACTCCTGGGGGTAATTCTTAACAAATAGGGAAAGTGAGTTGATCTATTAATGCCCTGCTTCCAATCCCTTAAGGAAAGATTTTGATTATTATTAGGTAAGGATTCATTTTGTGTTTTCTTCCTTCTGTATCGAACTCATGCCATTCCTTCCCTCCACTCCATGGGATTGACTCTCAAATAAATTACTAGCTCTGAGGTTTACACTTCAGGGACTGCTTTTGAGAGAACCCAAATTAAAACCAGGTCCTTCAATTTTTTTTCTCCTAATTACTCCATCATGCTATTTTCTCACAGAAATAAGTTTTGAGTTAGGTTTTTATCATTTTCCTTCAGTATAGTACTGAATGTATTCTTACAGAAATTCCTTGATGTTTCTGGCATGTAACAAATATGAAGGTGAATTATTTTTATCATTGCCATTTTCAACTTATTTGGTCATATTCAATATCAAGAATATAAAAAGAGGTGGGAAATTCTGCTTCCACCTAAGATGGAGTAACAGATATCATATTTACCATCTATCCTTAAATAACCAAAAAGTTCAAAAAATAAGTTAATTAGGCAGCAGAGAAGTGATCCCTAAGACATAGGAAACATGAACGCCCCCAACTTAATGCCTAGGGGGAACAGGGAACAGTGTCATAGACAGAACCAGGGTATCCTTGAGTTGAGGGTTAGATGAAGCCAAGACAACTACAACCTACGGGACAGGGCACCAGAGAGGAAAGACATGCACAGGACGAGAACTCCAGAGATCTTCAGCGGGTCCTTTTTAGCAAAGTGATTATCAGTGCATGAATGAAACTAACTGAGCTGAGGCAATAATACAACAAGAAACAGAAATAAAAAATGTAAGATTGGAAGGAAGGCAATAAAACCGACTCTATTTGGAAACCACATGATTGTCTACATACAGAATTTCTAAGTACCTACAGAAAAGCTAATAGAACTAATGAATTTAGCAAAGTTGTAGGATGCAAAGTCAATATCAATACAATATGAATGTAAAAATGCAATTATATTCCTAAATACTAGTAGTGGACAATAGGAAATTCAACTTCAAAAATAAGACCATTTGCAATAGCACCAAAAAAATGAAATATTAGGTATTCATTAATAAAATATATGTAAGAACTGCATGCAAAAAACTACTAAACACTGATTTAAAAAAACAACAATAAAAAAGAAGACCTGAAGAGATGGAAAGATGTGTCATGTTTAAGGACTGGGGAGATACAATATATAAAGATGCAAGCTCAAAAAAGAAAAAATGCCAATTCTCCCAGAAATGGCATAAGATCAAAACAACGCAAATCAAAATCATTGCAAGATTTTGGCAGAAATGAATGTTGGTTTAATAATTTATATGAAAAAGTAAAAGAACTAGCTAAGTCAAATAATTCTAAGAATGAAAGACACACAACAAACAAATCCATAATAGTAAGACAACATGATATTGGCAACAAAGTAGGCATATAAGTCAATGGAACAGAATAGGAGGTCCAAAATACACCCATATATGTAAGAACAATTAATTTCTGACAGAAATTCAAAGGCAATTCAATGCAGGACAGGTTTTTTCTTTTTTCTTTTAATAAATTCCAGTATAGTTAACATACAGTGTTATATTAGTTTCAGGTGCACAATATAGTGATTCAACAATTCTAAATATACTCTGTGCTCATCATGACAAGAATACTCTTAATTCCCTTCACCTATTTCACCCATCACCCTCTCACCCCAAACGCCCCTCTTGTAACCATCAGTTTCTTTTCTATAAAAGATAATCTATTTTTGGTTTGTCTCTTTTTTTCTTTGTTCATTTGTTTTATTTCTTAAATTTCACAGTATTTGTCTTTCTCTGACTGACTTATTTCATAGCATTACACTCTCTAGATCCATCTATGTTGTAAATGGCAAGATACCATTCTTTTTAAGACCTGAATACCCCACTTTTTCTTTATCCATTCATCTATCAGTGGACACTTGGGCTGTGTCCATAATTTGGCTACTATAAATAATGCTGCAATAAGCATAGGGGTGCAGATATCTATTTGATTTAGTGTTTTCATATTTTGGGGAAAATACCCAGTAGTGGAATTATTGGATTATATGGTAGTTATATTTTTAATTTTTTTGAGGAGCCTCCATTCTGTTTTCCGACAATGGTTGCAAAAGTTTACATGCCCCCAATAGTGTACAAGTGTTCCTTTTTCTCCACATCCTTGCCAAAGCATGTTGTTTCTTATGTTTTCTATTTTAGTCATTATGACAGGTGTGAGGAGATATCTCATTATAGTCTTGATTTGCATTTCCCTGATAATGAGTGATGCTGAGCATCTTTTCATGTGTCAGTTGGCCGTATCTATGTCCCCTTGGAGAAATGTTTATTCATGCCTTCTGCTCATTTTTAACTGAATTATTGCATTTGGGGCATTGAGTTTTATAAGTTATTTATGTACTTTGCATACTAACCTTTTATCAGATATGTCAGATATATCATTTGCAAAAATCTTCTCCCATTCAGTAGGTTTCTTTCACTCTTCTTGGCTGTTTTCTTCTTTGTGGAGAAGTTTTTTATTCTGATGTACTCTCAATTTTATTTTTGCTTTTGTTACCCTTGCCTCAGGGGACCTATTCTGAAAAAGTATCGCTATGGCCAATGTCAGAGAAATTACTATCTGTGCTCTCTCCCAGGATTTTTATGGTTTGGGGTCTCAAATTTAGGTCTTTAATCCATTTTTTAACTGAGTCTCTTGTAAGCAGCATATAGATGTGTCTTGGGTTTTTTGGTTTTTGTTTTTGATCTGTTTTGTTTTATCCATTCCATCACCCTATGTCTTTTGAAGGGAGCATTTAATCCATTTGCATTCAAAGTAATTATTGATAGGTATGCACTTATTGCCATTTTGTTACTTGTTTTATGGTTGTTTTTGTAGCTCTTTTGTAGTTCTTTTCTATTCCTTTCTTCTTCTGCTCTCTTGTCTCTTGTCTCCTGCTCTCTTGGCTTTTTTTTTTTTTTTTTTTTTTTTGATATATTTGCATTACTTTCTCTATTTTTTGTATATCCATAACTGGCTTTTGATTTGTGGTTACCATTAGGTTTGTATATAACATCTTCTGTATATAGCAGTCTGTTAAGCTGACGATCATTTAAGTTTGAACCCATTCTTTACACCTATCTCACCCCTCTCCACATTTTAGGTATATGGTATCATATTTTACATCCTTTTATTTTGTGAATTTTTGACTGATTTTTTAAAAGATTTTATTTATTTATTTGACAGAGAAAGGGAGAGAGCATAAGCACAGGGAGCAGAAGAGGGAGAAGCCAGCTCCCTGCTGAGCAAGGAGTCTGATCCGGGGCTTGATTCCAGGACCCTGGGATCCTGACCTGAGCCAAAGGCTGTCCTTTAACCAACTGAGCCACCCAGGCATCCCTTGACTAGTTTTTATAGATATACTTACTTTTACTGTTTTTGTGCTTCCTACTTTTCTTACTCCTATTTATGGTCTTTCCTTTTCAAAGTGTCCCTTTTATCATTTCTTGTAGGGCTGGTTTTAACTATAGTTTGTTTGGAAAGTTCTTTATCTTTCTTCCTATTCTGAATGACAGACTTGATGGATAGAGTATTCTTGACCATAGGTTTTTTTCCTTTCAACACTTTGAATATATCAAGCTGCTCTCTCTGGCCTGCAAAGTTTCAGTTGAAAAAAATCTGCTGACAGCCTTATGGAGTTTCCTTTACATGTACCAGTTTGTTTTCTCTTGCTGTTTTTAAAATCCTCTATCACTGTTTTTTAATTACTTTGTGTCTTGGTGTGGACCTCATTCAGTTGATTTTATTGGAGGCTCTCTGTGCCTCCTGAATCTGGATTTCTGTTTCACTCTCTAGATTCAGGAAGTTTTTAGCTATTATTTCTTCAAATAAACTTTCTGCCTTCCTTTGTCTCTCTTCTCTTTCTGGGATCCCTGTAATGCAAATGTTATTAGGCTTGATGGTGTTGCTGAGTTCCCCCAGTCTATTTTCTTTCTTTCTTTCTTCCTTCCTTCCTTTCTTTTTTTCTTTATTTCTTTCTTTCTCTCTCCTGTTCAGCTTGATTGCTTTCTATTACTCTGTCCTCTAAGTTGTTGACCTGTTCTTCTGTTTCCTCTACTCTACTGTTTATTCCATCTAGTATATTATTAATTTTAGTAATTAAGCTCTTAATCTCTGATTTTTTTAATGTTTTCTATCTCTGTTAGGAGTCTCACTGAGGTCCTTCCTTATTTTTAAGTCTGGGGTGTATCTTAACTTCAGTAAGTCTATTACCTTAAATTTTTTATCAGGCATACTACTTATCTCTGTTTCATTTAGGTCTCTTGTGTGATATTGTCCTGTTCTTTCATTTGGGACATACTCCTCTATCTCCTCATTTAGTCTGACTCTTGGTGTCTATTTCTATGTGTTAGCAAAGTCAGCTACATATCCTGCTCTTAAAAGTAGTAACCTTGGGGCGCCTGGGTGGCTCAGTGGGTTAAAGCCTCTGCCTTCGGCTCGGGTCATGATCCCAGGGTCCTGGGATTGAGCCCCGTGTCGGGCTCTCTGCTCCGGGGAGAGCCTGCTTCCTCCTCTCTCTGACTGCCTCTCTGGCTGCTTGTGATCTCTGTCAAATAAATAAATAAAATCTTTAAAAAAAAAATGGAAACTTTATAAAAGGTCCTATAATGCAATGTCGCTGCAGTGAAATGTCTCCTGTTTATAAGAACCTGGTGTTCCAGGGGTGTCTCCCTGTGTGTTGCTTGTGACCAGCTGCTGTGGCTGAGCTGCATTTATCTTCACTCTGGTCATCGGCAGTGGCTCTTTGTCTGTTGTGGGCAGGGTTTGGTCCCTGTGTTGTTAGTGGGTTAGTCTGGGGGTGTTTTGGGCTTGAGTCAAGTCACATCAGATGTTTGCCAGAGATGTAGTAGCTCTCAGCTGTAGGGTGATTTCCTTGTTTTATCCCCTGGGAATCTACAGTCAAATGAGATGTCTGCCCCCAGCCTACTCTCGGGGCTGCAGGCTAGTGTATTTGGTTTTCTTTCCCTCTCCCTTGGACAGGAGTCACTTTGGAGGTGTGCTGGCCCTGTCAGGCTGGCTGCTTACACATGCTAGGCTTGTGTAAGGGCCTTTTTGCTGGCCCTGACCAAGAGTGTACTGGAGCGGGCAGGATCATAGAATACAGGGGCAACATGATATTAGCAAGGTTTCTGTGGGTCTGCTGTGAGAGGAGACCAGCAGAAGCTTTCCTGAAGGGGGCATGTCTATAGAGGAACGTGTGCATGTGGTGCACTGCTAGCAAGTTAGGTAGTGAATTTCAGGGCCACATTGGTTCCTGCAGGTGTCCATGTGTCTAGGATGGAGTTGGGGGGGCGGGTGGGAAATGATGCCCACCAGCTCTTTTGTTCTTGGAGAAGTTGCCCAAGGATCTCTACCCGCCCCCCAGCACAAGCTCTGAGATTGATAAACAAATTTACCTCCTGTATACCCTGGGTATTTTTCAGCTGCTGTTTCAACTGCTATTTCTCCAAGGAGCTGTTTGTTCTTTGTTTCTTTAAGGGTAGGGACACAGTTTCTTTCCCCCTCCAGGCTCTCCCAGAGCTGAGCCTGCCAACAGGTTAAAGTTCTACGTGTTAAGCCAACTGATTTAATAACTCAAGAAATTAGGCACCCTGCTTTTCAATGCCAAATGTTATGTGAAAAGAAAAACTAAAGCTTAAAAAAAAAAGTAATGTAGGTTCTTCTTCCCTATATGGGCTTCCTGGTATAATAGTCTGTTTTCTCTCCCTTCCTCCTGCCTGGAGGGTGCCTTCCTATTGTGGACAGTTCCATGGGTCCCTTTAGCTCCTGACTGCATCTCTGCCCTTCCTACCCTCTTTGAAGTGGCCTCTCCTCTACATTTGGCTGTGAAGAGTCTGTTCTGCTAGGCTTTGAGTAATTTTCTGATGTGAGTGTTATCCATTTGTATCCGTGGATGAAGTGAGTGTTATCCATTTGTATCCGTGGATGAAGTGATACCTAATTCTCACCCAGAGAAGGTTGTTTTCCAAAAATCTGTTTTGGTATAATTAGAATTCCACACTAAAACAATAACAACAACAATCTTCATCCATATCTTGCATCATATTAAAAATTAATTCAGAAATTAATCATAGGCCTAATGTAACATACCATAAAGTTTGAAGAATACAAGACAATATCTTTGTGACCTTGGCTTAAGCCAAGATCTCTTAGGTATGACACTAAAAACACAGTACATTAAAATAAAATCATAAATTGGACTTCATCAAAATTAAAGTCAACTGCTTAGTAACATTACTTCCAACCATAGGGTCTCTTCTGCTATGTAAGATCACATAATCACATCCAGGAATGAGAGTGTAGATATCCTTGGAGGACCATTATATAGTTTACTACAAATCTCAAATGAAATACTAAATTTAAACGTGAGAGTCAAAGGCTATAGGCCATATGATACTGATTACATGACATTCTGTATGAGGTCAAAAAGAAGTGAAAGTAGGTAAGTAATTTCTAGGTTTAAAATAAGCAGAAGAAATTAACAACAAAGAGCCAAAGAAGAATTTTTGGTACTGATGGAACTTTTCTATATCTTAATTACAGTAGTGATTCTACAATAAATCTTGTTAAATTTTGCAGAGCTATATGCCAAAAATTATGAACTTTAGAGTATATTAATCATAACTTAAAAATAAAGGAAAATATGAAATAAGAGAGCACAGAGAATTAGTTTCCTGTGTAAAGTATCATCATATGTAGAAGGAAATATAATATATTTTAAAAATAAATGGATTATAATAGAAAAAAGACAAAAGAAAAAAAACAAAATGGTTTTGAAAAGTAGGAATGAGATGTCATCAAGATCTTCTCAACTTTAATACCTAATGAGGTCTTCATCAAGGTATGAAGTGGTTCTTTAGAGTAGTACAGTCCTTAATCCTTACTACTGCCTTGTAGCTCAACATTTTGAGACACAAGGAGTAGCTTGTGCAATTTGTGTACTGACATTCTTTTTAAACTCTTATGCAAAGTTGTCAATTAATTAGAAATTATAGGATATTCATGCCAGCAAGCCCTATCTTGTTCCTTAAATATTGTCCTGGACAATATCCTATTGTGTGTCACTATTCAATTTAATATGGTAGGCTTTCACAATTTTCCAACCTGAGTTATATAGTAATAGAGGTAGCTTTATCATTTTAATTATTTTTTATTATCATTAATTTCTTAACAGCAATAAATTTATTATAATACAAGGATTAGCACAGTTATATATTACCAGTGGAGACAGGTTGAGCATACAGTGTCAATTTGATTAAAGTAATAGCACTGCACCTAAAATGCCCTTGTGGCTTTTCTCAGTACACTCTTTCCTTTTAATTTGTTCTTTCCTGGAATTTAACAAGTATAATTTGTTCTCATTGTTTAAATTGTGAAGAAATAAATCTCATAATTATTACAATTTTTTCCTCCCATTTACTATGCCTCATATGCTCCACAGGAAGTAGTACACACAGAGGTCATTGCCAGTATAAAAATCATTTTGAACTCCACTTGTTTTTTATTAGATTCCCCTAATTTACTCCAAAGAAAGGGCAAGAAATTTTCATTATCTTTTCAGAAAAGTACTATAATTCCATATATCATGCATTTCATTTTAATTCTATTTTATATGTGACCATTTAAATGCCTTTCCAAATGACAGGTGGATCGTGTGGTTAAATGTTTGAACCATATAACTTGAGTGAGAGATAGTGAGGCCAGATGCAGATCAAGATGAAGAAAATGAAGAGTTTTACAGTTTTATTATACTCACAGTTTCCCGGGGAGAGTACAGTATGCCATGCAGTGCCATTCAGAAAAGCATGTGATTCGTCATGATGCAGAGAGAATGAAGCTGTAGGCACGCTCCTTTTTTGTGGTCTCCACAGGAAAGAAGAGTGAGGCAGGGTAAGGGAGTGGAGGACTGCCTACCTGTGTTTGAAAGTAGCTCCCTGGAAACTTCATGTTCACTATAACCATGAGAGCTTGTGGTTTGGGGCTATCTAAAATCTCTAGATATTTAGGGTGAACCAATATTTACTTGGGAAGAGCTATTCTATAGATGTTAAATTTTCAATTTGCAGAAATTAGAAGTAAATTTAATATATTAAGCCCAAGAGAAAATTTTTTTAAAAAGTAAGATCATATTTCGATGATTTTAGTAAATTCAATAATAAAAGATGAATTTCTATATTTCTTGCTTTTTGTTTTTTGATTTGCTCAATAATTTTTACATTATAATGTTGATGTTCTACTATCAACAATATACATGATTAAAGACTATACATTTTGAGTCCATGTTTTAAAATTAATATTTATGGCCAAATAAAATTCCTAAGTGAGTAGATAATATTAGAATATACAATGTCTAAGACTATCCTGTCTGAAAAAAAAACTAAAATTTTATAATAGAGCTCATCAAAATAAATGCATGCTGACTGATGTCTTAAAAATCATTAATCTAAATGGATCAGATCTTGAACAAAGTAAAACAAGAAGCTATACCAATATTAACATTTACCTTATAAACTTTTAAATTAAAAGTTAACATTTCTAACTTAATCTTTATAATTGAATATTTGAATCCTATCCAACACAATAAAAATAAAAGACAATAAACACATAATGTGGACAATCTCACTGTTGAGAAATATTTCATCATGTAACACATGTTATTCAAGAATTTTCTGAATAGTTTTTAAAAGTGAATTGGGAACAAACAGAATTATAATGTCTGTTGAATATATTTATCCACAAACTTTACTAACTTCATTTTTTATAGTGTTCACTGTTTAGTAAGTTATAGGCAGTTAGTCAAAATTCTCAGAAAAGCTGAATAAAATAGAATTGAAGGAGAATTCTAAAGGCAAAGCTAGTGTCCCTTCCTGTCCCTTCTCCATTCGTGCACATAAATATATACATAAGCTCTGATTACTGTTGGAAGCCACTTTTACCGATCATGGAAACCAACCTGTCTCACTTCCTCTGCCCTTCCTTCTTTCCACAGCTTCCACATTACTCCTTCATCACTCCCCTCCTTTCTCCACACACAATGTTCCTATGCACAGGGCCTTTCTTATGGATAATAAATTGTGAGACTGGCCCTCCAAATATCTCATCCACAGGTTTTTTTTTTTTTCACTTTACTCCTTTAACTCAAATGAAGTGTATGACCAAAAGAGGCAACTTCTGTTAAGTCCAGTGCAATCATTATAAGATTGATATGGAATAAGCTCTTGGATGGCACAAAGGACAATCTATCTTTGCAACTAGCAATGAAGATAGATAAAAGAGGAGCTGGAAGAAAGAGATGGAAGAGACTGGAAAAAGTGTGATGTCATCTCAGGGATAACCTAAGAAGTAAGAACCAATTGGGTGAAACTTGTTATATTGAAAGGAGAGAAGAGCTTTCACATTTTTTCAGAATATTGTATATACCATTTCTCCCCTAACCAGATCAAAAATTTCTCTAAGTCTACACTAACAATGCATGATGGTCAGTGAACTACTGATACCAGGAAGTAACTGCTCTCATTTGTGCAATCGTAGGATCCAGAAATACACAGTGCTGTCCTAGCATCCAGAACCAGAAAAGGAAGCTAAAATGCAATCTGACCTAGACAGAGACTAGAATATCCTAGCCCCTCTCTACTCAAGGGTTGGCCAATATTTGGTGAGAGAAGCCTAAAGCTATCCTCAGAACCACATGACAATTCTACTAAAAACTTCTTATAATCTACTACTATGTAAAGGCTACAGTGAACTCTTAGCCAATGACATTTAACATGACTTTACTAGAGGATATAAAAGTAGAAAGAATGGCCAGACAAACTACTGAGATTGGAGTAAATCACATGGTGAGAGGAACCAAAGGCCAAACTCTGGCAATCAAATGAAATGACTAATGGTATGCGGTGAGGAGGTGGGGGAGAGCGCTATGGAGTAAGAATCTTTCTGCCAAAACTGGGAGAAGTTTGTGAGGGACACCTTGGCTGTGGAGTGGTGGTGCCATCTACAGAGTTCAGGATGGCCAACTGAACATGGAACATGTAGCACCGTGAGCATTAGGGAGGTTGGCTGTAGAAGTGCTCCCAGACAAAAGCACTTGCCCTATGCTCAGGCATTGCTTACATATTAAAAAGTGCAGGAAAAAAAAAAAAAAAACCTTGAAAGCTTGATATTATAATGAATGGGAATTGAATTTCCAATTTTTATTCCTCTCAAATAAATGCTCACACGTTGTTTCAAGGTAGCCTGCTGCCTAGACAGATCCCCTCTTCTGAACGTTGACAGATAACAAAGTCCTTAGAGAAGCCTTACTTCTGTGGTAAATCCTTACAAGAATGCCATGATATAAACAACCATGCCGTGTCTGGAGGTGTGCAGGCTTGAGCATTCTGAGCACCAGAACAAGATTTCCTGGAGAGCAGAGAGCTCCTCCCCACAACCAAAGCTGTCTAAAAATAAATAAATAAATAAATAAATAAATAAATAAATAAATAAAGGAGTGTCTAGTCACTGAATTGTCCTGTAAAATACAAATGATACTTGAGCTGGTTTTCTGGATTAAAAACACGCAGTCATTTCCATTAGAGATAACTCCAATGACTGCGTGTCTTTAATCCAGAAGACCAGCTCAAATATCATTTGTATTCTACAGGACAATTCAATGACTAGATACTCCTTTTTATTTTTTAATTTTTTTTTAAACAGCCTTGCTTATTTGTGCTGAAAGGAGCCATAACACTCTATCCCACATATCCTTTGTCCACTTTATCCCACACATCCTTTGTCCTTTGAAATCTTATAAGGGAAGATACACAAAATTAAATTCTGCACTTACTGAAATTCCCACACAATAGAAAATCACTTCCTGCTTATTTGCCCAAATGTATTTTCTGCATCAAGACAAAATACTACTTGTCCTTTGCTCTACATGTTTGTCTGTATTTAACCTATCATAATTTGGTTTTATGAAAAATGCACTATTCTTTCAAAGCACTTATTTTTATTTCATTGCTATACTACATATACACACATGTAAAAAGTACCCTCAAATATTACATATATATATATAAAATCTATAAAATTTTTCCAGTTCATGAAAAAACTCTTTAACATATATTTCTCATTAAAAGATTAGAACAACCATGTGATTCTTATGTTATTATCACTCTCTCAAAGATGAGGAAACTAAAATTCTAAGAGTTGAAATCTACTTGCTTGAATTCAAGTAAATTAAAACAACTTATGAATGCCAGCCTCAGAAATTAAACCTCATCTTTAAAAAAAAAATTCTTAAATTCTTTCACAAAGACATAGTACTTTCATTGCTTAAGTTTCTTAAAATCTTTTTAGGTCCATCTTCCCCTACATGAATAAATTAAATCTTTTCTAATCCTTCCGGTTGTGCTATCGTAAGTTCTGCTTACATGGATTAAATTTGGGTTTTTGATGTCCTGTAGCAGTTAAATTCCAACTAATATACAACATAGACAGAAATTCCAAGACAGAACATTTCCAAGACAGAAATTCACACTGAACTTAACCAAGAACAGCTTTCTTAGAAGGGTTAATCTCATTGGAATCCCTCCATGTAGGCTCTCATGTAGGTAAATAACCCAGTGGTAAAGGAAGATGAGAATAGTATATATACTGTATTTCAAGGTTTTAAAAAGAGAAGAAATCTTCTTTCCAAAGAATAATTGATCACCGGAGATCCCAGTAGTCAGCTAACCTGTCTATTAACCTACAGGGTAACTCAACCTGTAAACTAAAATATCTCATTACTAACAACTTTAATGTTTGGGGTTGTGGATAAATGCTTGCCTACTGAGTATAACACTAGAAATTGATTTTATTTTCCCTAAAGGAAACACTGCAAAGACTTTCTGTCTAGTAGCTGTATTTATTTCAAGCCCTAGGCCCTGATCTTAGGGACAGCAATTGTTCAATTTTTGTTGTTGTCATTGTTGGTACTTTGTTTTGGCTCTGTAAATTTTAGATACAGAGGATAGAGTTAATCAAATTCCAAAGCTATCCACACTATTATCAGAATCCCTGCTGGGCTCCTTGCTTATTTCATTACTTCTGCATATCCCTATTTTTTACTCCCATTTGTGCATATATATTCATTCAAGAAAATATTATTCTCCTTTGACTGCATTTTATTTTTTGCTTTTTACTGAGAATCTGCATTCCAAAATCTACCCATGCTTTCTGCGAATATCTAACAAATTGCTTCTGCTTTGCATGACTTTTTTATATGCATTCGCCATTTTTCACCCGTTCACCAACTATCAAGAAATTAAACAGTCCCTAAGTGACTACTACAGTCATTTGGAGGGCCTGCAAGTGTGACATAGATTCGCCCAGCAAGGAAAGGACACAATAAGCCCAAATACACACACAGTGTAAGCAAGATCAACAGGGTGTCAGTTACTTGTGGCCCATAGGTATCACTGAAGTAGAGGCCAGATGTTAGATGATAAGCACTGAGTCATGGAGGATCAAATTCTTGACCATAGTTAGGTGATTTTATAGTCTACAGATGCACCCAAGGGGCACTGGTAAGGGGGCATACCCTATGCATTGCTAGAAGCAGAGTGATGCATAAGAAACTGTGCCTTCTGCAAAATAAGTTATCTCTCTGGCACACACAAAGGGCCTTGTGGCAATTGCTCACAACTGCCTACCTCTGTATATTCTGGGGAAGACCTAGGGACAGTCTGCTAAGGCTTTGGTCAATCGGGGGTTGAGCTTGTGAATACTGCCTATGTGAGACATGGAAGTGTTCCCCTCTACACCACCCCACGGATGGACACCCAGCTTGACTACTACTCCTCACATCCTTGTTCAGGTCTCTTAGAGACATGTGAGAGTCTCCCTGGAAAAATTCAAAGATATGTATATACTTCATTTGACTTAATTGTACCAAATTGCTCTGTAGCATGCCTATAGCAGGTTATATGCTCAGCATCCATGTGTAAAGGTTTTGTAGCTCTGCTACACTCCTCCTAACACCTAAAATTGTCTAGATTTCTAATTATTAACAATTTAACAGGTGTACAGTGACAATTTTCCTGTCATTAACTACTAATGAGTTTATGTGTCTCTTAATATGCTCTCTGTCCCTAAACATTCTATTTTACTCTACTGAGTTATTAATCTCTTTTTATGCCAATACCACATATTTTTTTTCCCTAGGGCTTTGTTTTCCTTTCAATCATGTTAATTTTTCTTCCTTTTTCCTCTTTTCTAAGGTTGAATTCCTTCTTGAAAAATACTTCTATCAGTTTTTATTTCTAGCCCTTCATTCTGCAGGTGTTTCAAATCAGTCCAAGAAACAGATGGGACAGATGTCAGAATGATGTGTCCCATGTCTTACTCATGATTTCCACATGGCTAAATACTAAACATCTCAAATTCTAAGTCTAACACTATGCTCCCTAACGTTCCCCACTGCAAACATGGTCAACCTACAGTCCTTATATTAGTAAATGACTATTCCAACCTTACAGTTCTTAAGGCAATGAACTTTGAAGTTATCTTTGTCTTTCCCCTGTTCTCTTACCACATGTAATTGTTTCATTAGCAATTTCTATTTGTTTATATGCTCTGTTAGTTCGACAGTCAATTCCTGACAACCCATTATGACCAATGATCTCCTTCTTACATCTTAACTTTATATATGATATTGATACATATTTTACTAATAACTTATTTTAATTTCATTCATTTTTGTTCTTTATGTTATTACTATTCTAAACAGAAGCTAGTTCATTATACTTAATAGAGATAATTTGGAAGCATTCTCTTCAAAATCAGAAACAAGAGAAAGATACAGGTATTACAACCATTTAACATATCATTTGTGGTTTTGGCCAGTGTTGTGAGGGAAAAAAATAGCTGAAAGTATCAAAAGGAAAGAAAAAATGTCATTACTTGTGGATGTTATGACTACCTCATTCAGAAAAACAGCAGAATTTATGACTAATGCATAGTAGTAACAAGAATTAAAAGGAGAGATCCTGCTGGAGGTTTAAATTAGGGACTCTTTTTTAAATTACAAAAGTTACTTCAGTCATGGAATTGGGTGTTTACAAAGGGAATGATATAAATATAAAAGAAGAAATCCAAGACTGAGCCCTGAGTCACTCAAACATTTAGAAGTAGAGAAAGTTATAAAGTAGAGAACTTTATAAAGAACATGAAAAGAGGCTAAAAACAAGTGCACAAAAAAGTTAGGAGAAAATAGCTTGAATATAGTCCTGGAAACAAAAAATAAAGTCTTCCCAGAAGAAGAAATTGATCAAATATGTCATATGTCATTGCTAAGTTAAAGAAAATGGAAACTGAGGGTTGACCCCAGGGATTACCTTTCACAGCATCAGTGACCTTGAGAAGAGCCATTTGGTTAATGGTGGAGGAGAAAAAAAGTAATTGAAATAATTATGAAGAATAAGAAAATTATAGACATAAGTATAACAACTTTGATGAGTTTTCTTTTTTGTTTGTTTGTTTGTTTAGTTTTCTTTGTTTTTAGTGTGATAAAAAGGGCAGCTTGTTTATTTGTTCATAAAAATAGTGCAGTAGGGGCATCTGGGTGGCTCAGTTGGTTAAGTGTCCAATTCTTAATTTCAGCTCAGGTCATGATCTCAGGGTTGTGAGACTGAGTCCTGCATTGGGCTCTGCACTGAGTATGGAGTTTGCTTAGGATTCTCTTTCTCCCCACTTCAGTCCCTCCCTCACTGTTTCTTTCTCTCTCCCTCCCTAAAAAAATACAGTAAATAAGAAAGGACAGTTTTAATAGGCGGAGATATTGAAGAGAAATATTGGAGATGTATACCTATTGCACATTGGTGTCTCTGAGAAACACACACTGAAACATGTATTTTCATCCATATTTATTTTTTATTTATTAAAGTTCAATCAGGATTAAGGCCTGTGGACAGGGTAGGCTTCATATGAAGGTTACCTGTATGCGACTCTACAGAGCCTCATACTCAAAAGGACCCCACTCTTAGTTTTATGCTCTGTTATCACCATTCTGGAATTATTAATCATTTTTGAACAAAGGGCTCTATATTTTTAAATTGCACTGAACTCTGAAAATAACATAGACAGCCCTATCTATACGAGATCAAAAGATGCAGGGCTGGGCAAGACCAATCTAAAAAGAAGCTTTGAATCTGTGCTAAATCTGAGTGAAGGAGCCAGACTTTTGCACCTTTTATTGGCTAGTCGCTGGAAAATGGCTGCCCTGGAAAGGGGGCACAGCTTTGTATAAGACAGGTCTCTTCAGGAGAAGGTAAACTCTGGACAGAGATACTAATGTGGCCAAGTCAGCCATCAAGATTTCCAGCCACTACGCCAAGAGTGCTTCAGCCTTGGAAGGAAATCAAGGCAGGAAGCAATGAAAACCACTATAGTGTTTGAGGAGAAGATGAGGGATATAATGCACAAGGTCATGATCTTGAATAGGAGTACAGAGACTTAATCATTATAGGAGAAAAGCCAATGATGTATGCTAATTAAATGGGTAGAACTAGATATGGCAATTTGTGGATTTTTTTTTTTCCTGATTGATTCACTGTACTCAATGAAATACCATGCTAGGTAATCAGCTGAGAATAGGGTAATGAGTTAGAGCTGGGGTTTAAGAGAGATAGCAGCAAGAAACATAAGAAATGCTAAATTACTCCTGAAAGTCCAGTATTATTCTAACAGAATTTGTAAAAACAGCATTAGAATTATTGGGTGGATGCTTTGTGGGATGAAGTAAAGAAAACAATAAAAAACAATTCTAAGAAGGAAGTTTACCTGAGCTTAAGAAATTAAGCTTAAGAAATTAATGATAAAAAAACTCCTTCTAGACAAATGTTTATAAAATTTCTGTACTCTAAGAATAAGGTATAATCATAAAACCATGAAGGAAGAAAGAAAAGAGATTACCTACAAAGAGACTATGAACAGATGGCATGCACCTTCTAATTAGCATCATGAAACTAAAAAATGTCAGACAAGGGCTTCAAATACCTCAATGGACATTTTTAGAACATAGAATTGCATATTCAAAATATTTTTCATCAGTGAAAGAAAATACACTTTCAAGTACTCAATTACTAAGATCTTTTTTCTCCCATGCAGTTTGCTATGAAATTTGCTCGAGAAAAACCTGCAATAAATGGAGAAGTCTCAGAATGAGGAAGTCTTGGGGCTCAGGAAACAGAGATTCTAAACCCAAAGAACATCTCAGAATGGCATAGGAATTCTAGAAGAAATGTTCCTTGGGAAAAGCACTGATTGATTGGCATTATTAGAAGCCTGGATAGTTATGAACAATGTGAAAATTCTCTATCCTTCAATTAATAAGGGGAAAAGAGAAAAAAATTCCAAAGGAAAAGTTAAAAAATTATCTACAAGAAATACAGATTTCAAATATGAAGCGAATTATTTTAGGACACAATTTGAGCAGTTGAGGGTCAAGTAAATCCACGTGACTTTGATGGTATGAACAATCTTCACTGAGAGGCACAGATACCTTGATTTTAATATCTGGGTAAAGCAGAGGAGGAAATGTAATCATAGAACATTTGATTTTACAGAAATAAATAATAAATAAATAAATAAAGTGATAAAATAAGTGACATAGTCTCAAATTCTGTTTAAAAAGATTTACAGTTTTTAGAATCAAGGAATGATAAAAAATAAAATGTAAGTAGAATTACCAATGGGACTATCCACATGATGCATCTTGATAATGTAAAATTCATGATGTAGCTGCCAGTCACAAAACCGAAGGAGATGTGAAAGAAGGGACTAAAGTATGAATATTTCTCTAGTGGTGTATCAGAAGGTAGATAAAGGAAATGAAAGAACAAAAATAAGGTAACAAATAATGGCATGGATGGCAAATTGAATATGGAGATAGAGGGAAGATGATAAGTAAAAAAAGGGTTTAACACTTATCTAGAATTGGAAATGTCAATGAATAAAGGTGGCAATAGATTCTTCATAGTTGTCTCAGCAATAGGAAGCAGAAATCCATTCTGAATAATTATAATTGGAGGAAAGAAGGTGAGAAGGGCAGCTCTTCCGTATGGAGGACAATTAAAATATTTGTCTATATTGTTGTTACAATTTTTTTTTTTAATTTAAGAAGCAGAGCAGAATTTCTGAACCATATGTAAAATTCATGGTTAGCTGTTTAAGAAGCTGACAAACTACTTTTCAAAGTTTGGTACCATTTTACATTCCCACACAATGTAGGGGTGTTTCCATTTCTTCCCATCGTTCCCAACATTTGCTTTTGCTCATCTCTGATTGTAGCCATAGCAGGTGGGGAGTGGACTCTCACTGTGATTTTAATGTGCATTTTCCTAATGACTAATGATATTGAACATGTTCTCATATGCATATTGGCTATTTGAAAATTTTCCTTAGTGATATATCGATACAGATGTTCTGTCAAATGTTTCATAAGGATATTTTTATTACAGAGTTGTAAGAGTTCCATATATATTAATACAAGTTCTCTAACAAATATAGATCTTCAAATATTTGTGCCCAATCAGTTGCTTGAACCTTTGTTTTCTTAATGGTGTCTTTTGAAGTACAAAGGTTTTAATTTCAAGGTAGTACAATTTTTTTTCTTTTTTTCCTGGATTGAACTCTGGTGTTGTATTTAAGAACTCTTTGTTATCCATGGTCACAAAGATTTTATCTTAAGTTTTCTTCTAGAAGTTGTATAGTTTGGAATCTTATATTTAATTCTATGATCCATTTTGAATTACTTTTTTGTAAGTGAGGTAAAGATCTAAGTTTACTTCTTTGCATACAGGTATCCAATTTTCTCAGCATCATTTGTAAAACAACAGCAATAACAACAAACAAACAAAAAACACCTATCCTTTTTTCACCAGATTGTCTTGGCACCATTGTTGAAAATAAATGTAAGGATTATTTCCAATTATCAATTTTATTCCACTGACTACATGCCTATCCTTTTAGGAACACTACATTATGTTGTTACTGTAGCTTCATAGTAAATTTTGAAATTGGGTAATATAGATCCTTCAATTTCGATCATATTTTCATAATAATTTTGGGTATCATAAGTTATTGGAATTACTACATACATTTTAGGATGAGCTTGACATTTTTGTAACAAAAACTCTGTTGAATTTTCATAGAGAATGTATTGAATCTATAGATCAATTTAAGAATTGCCTTCTTGATAATAATGAGGTTTCTAATCCATGAAGGTGATTTCTTATGTAACCTTGCTTTACTCAGTTATTAGTTTTAGTAGAAGTGTGTGTGTGTGTGTTCCTTTGGAATTTTCTTACAACCAGATTATGTCACCTGCAAATAAAGCTTTGTCTTTCCTCTCTAAACTAGATAACTGAAAGTCTTTATTTATTTGGCCTAAAACTTCCAGTATAGTTTCTAATTAATCATATTTCACCCTATCATTTGAACTATCATGAGAAAACATCCTGCTCTATTAAATCTCCTGTCAAATTTGGAGAATTGTGAATGTTTCATCATATGTAGAGCTGATGATGTTACTGCTGAAATGATAATAATCTGCCTTGGTCCAGAAATGAGATGTTAAATTCAAGATAATATATCTATATCTTTATCTATATATCTATATATAGAGAGAGATATTAATCTCTTAACAATTACGTGTCATCCCAAACTCAGAGTATATCTGAGATAGTCAATTTATATATTTAAAATTAATATATAAACTTCCTTGTAATTCACCTTGTAATTATATATTAATGTCCATCTTTATTGTTCTGTAACAGCAGAAAGGGAGAGTCCAGAATTGCTTAACAAAATTACTAAGCATGTCATTATTTGAACAGAGCTTCCTGTCTACCCTCATGTCCCCTGTACAGTCATTGCCTCCATATAAATTCTTTATCCAATCACAGAGATTTTATTTTAAGTTTTCTTCTTGAAGTTGTATAATTTTGGATCTTATATTTAATTCTATGATCCACTTTGAATTACTTTTTTGTATGTAAGGTATCATTTAGTAAAATTTGCAACTATATAGTTTTCCATGTTTGTACATTTCAAGAACTTTAATATCATTGAATATTAAATATTACATTAAATATTAATTTCTACATGTGATTTCATAGTGTAGATATGTCCATAAATACTCGACTATTTCAGCTACCCCCTTAATCAAAGGCATTAAGGTTATTTCGTTTATAAATGCTATTATAACCAATGCAAATTATACAGCAATGACATCCTTATATAGGTCTCTTATGCACATAAACACTTCTATTTTCAGGGTGTATATATATTATAAAGGTGTTACCAGAGTTTGACACATATACACTTTGTGAACCCTTTCTAAAACTTTATTTAGATACATGCCACGTTTAAACTTCAGAAAGTATGTGTGTGACCTCTGTGTGTTTAAAAGTCTAGAAAGAAATCTGAAAATATATCCACCAAAATCATAAATGTGATGATGTCTGGGTAAACAGGCAGGGAGTCCTATTAAAGATGGTAATCAAAGGAATTTTAGCCTTGTCCAATGTACATTTATAGGCCTACATACAAATTTACCATTGTGAAAATAGTTTAAAAAAGAAAAAAAAGATAAAAAGAAAAAATGTGTCTTTAAGCATCTATCCTTTTAAAAGAAAGCAAAAAAACGTGTATAACAAAATTTCTGGTGCTACAGGTGTACATACAGTTGTACATACAGGTGTACATACAGGTGTATATACAGGTGTACATTAGATTCGCTAGCTTTGCGAGAAAGGGAACTGACCAATCATGACTAAATGTGGCCACCAGAAATATTCACTAATTTTCCTGTTCCTGAGAGTATTTCTCATCACTGCGCCAATTTTCTTAAGTGTTTAGGAAGCTGGTCATAACACTGACCTGCATGCAACAGTTTGTGTGTTACTAGACCACTTTTTGGTGGGTGATGAGTTTAGTATACATGAAGCCATCATTACATGGCACTGATTTAAAGGCACAACATTGCAATAAAAGATGATGTAGAACCAAACTCAGATACAAAGCAGTGCATATCCTTAACCTCGATATAAATGACGAGAATTTCATTAAGGCAACTGCCTAGTCTTTTCAGATAGTTGGATACAAATGTGAACATTGTAAAGAAATGCATATTAATATCATTATAAAAGAATGTATAGTTTGATAACTGGAGTTATTAGGCTATTTATTTCAAGGAACACTATGCATCTAGGAAATGAGAATTTTGTCCTCAACTGTTGTCTTTCTGGACCAGTGCTTGGCTACAGATTACTGCCAATTACACATGTAATGGAGTACATTTGCAGTTACTACAGGATTAAGATTTGTCATTACAAGTTGCAAATGACCAATTTCCCTTCATAATTGTGTAGTAATTATTGTCAAAACGGAACATCAGCACAACCACTTAAACACATTATATATATATTTTTTCCTTTTCACAGAAAACAAATGATCTCTAAAATCAGCTATTACCATGGCTAATGAACACTCTGTCACAACATAAAGATTCCCTGAATTTCCCTCTGGACCAATCTCATTAAGTCCAAAGCATAATATAATTTAAACATCTGAGTTATGATCCACCAGCATTGCCTTCTACATGGATGGCCTGTCAGAAAGCAGTAAAGGGCAGATAATCAATTCTTTAATTTCATCATTTCTCTCACTCTGTACTCTCTATATTTACTAAGTTATCAAATGCTGCCCATTCTGATCTCCTTGCCCATCCTCCCCATCCCCACCTTTAGTATCATCACTCATGCCTTCATTTCTCTTGAGGGCAAAAAGCCTCCTATGCTTTTTTCTTATGCTTAAGTGTTCCCTTATCCAGTTACAAATGCACTACCTTAGAGAAAATAATTTAAAGCATAAAAATTTCCAACTTAAACTTCTTTTCGTTAGTGTTTTCTATATAATTTGTGGGTAGTATTGTCAAGCTAGATTCACAAGTTGAGATATCTGTTAACTCAATTAATATTTATTAAGTACCCTTCCTGGCTAATTTTCTTTCTCTATTTAATCCACGGTTTACTGTTTACATTTTACATTTAATAGGTGGCCTTCTTAAAACAAAACACGTTTACTCAGAGGTAAGATTCTAATTTGATCTAGTTTTGATTGCCCCACTCTGAACTTCAGAATCTTCATTTCAGAGACCCAGAATCTTCGCCAATCAGTATGTCTATGGCCATGCCTATTTTATGGCTATATGTCACTGCACAGACTCATTTAAGTGTCTGAAGTGCAACTCTAGTTTAATCATGACAACGTTGTTTGCTCTAACTTGCTTTGACTGCTTGGGTGATGCCATCCACATTCTCCTGTGGCAGGCCCTAATTCTGCCACAATAATGGGTGAGAAGTTAGGAGAGGACGATTGGTCTTTATTGTCCTTCAGCTCCTTGAATTACTTTCTTTTGTAATAAACTTAAAAAATTAGAAACAGAGATTTACAGAGTTGTTGTGTACACAGTACAGAGTATGTTCACATACTATACATCTAGGATCCTCAATTCTATATTAGCATCTTATGTTAGGAGACTAAATGTAATTAGGATGCTTATGTTAGTATTATTTGGGGTCTTTCGAATATTATGGATACATGTCCTTCATTAGACATCTATTTTATAATATATTCTCTCAGTTTATGGCTCGCTTTTCTACTCTCTTAATGGTGTATTTTACAGAGCAGAATTTAAAATTTTAATAAAATGCAGCTTATGGATATCTCCTTCATATATTATGCTGTTAGAATTATGATCAAACTCAAAGGAATGTAGTTTTTTTTCCTACTTTTTAGGGAATTTTCATAATAGTACATTTTATGTCTAGGTCTATGATCCATTTTGAGTTAATATTTGTGAAAGACGTGAGGTCTGTGCCAAGATTTTTCTTCCATACAGATGTCCACTTATTTCAGCACCATTTAGTAAGAAATGACATCTTAACAATATTGAGTCTTCCGATCAATGAACAAGAATATCTCTTAATTTATTTAGATCTTTGATAATTTTTCTTCAGTGTTTACAGATTTTCATAGGCAGATCCCAACATATCTTGTGAGGTTAATACCTGTTTCATTTTTCAGGCTGCTGCTTTAAGTGATGTATTTTTTTTCAAATTCTAATTAGTTGTTGCCAGTATATAGGAAAGCAGTTGATTTTATATATTAACTCTCTAATGTGTAATGTGTTTATTATTTCCAGAATTTTTGTTGTTGCTTATTCTTTTGGATTTTCTGGATAAGAAATTATGTCATCTGCAAACAGAGATAACTTTATTTCTTCTTTTCTAATCTGTAAACTTTCATTTCCTTTTTTTTTTTTTTTTGGTTCTATTGTACCAGCTAAGAATTCCAGTAGGATGTTTGGTAGAAGTGATGAGATTGGACACGCTTGAATTGTTTCTGATCTAAAGGGAAATTGTCTATCTCTCACAATTACCTATGAAGTCAGCTATAGTTTTGTTTTGCTTTTAAATTGTTTTTTTTTTACTTTATTTAAGCTTTATTTAAACATATGATGTAACCCCACCACCCTCACCCAACCCCTCTTCCCCCCACCCCCCTCAGTTTGTTTTATGACATTAAGAGTCTCTTTTGGTTTTTCTCCCTCCTGATCCCATCTTCTTTCATTTTTCCTTTTCCTACCACCTTAACTCCCACCCCCGTTGCATCTCCACTTCCTCATATCAGGGAGATCATGTGGTAGTTGTCTTTCTCCAGTTGACTTATTTCGCTAAGCATAATACGCTCTAGTTCCATCCATGTCATCGCAAATGGTAAGATTTCATTTCCTTTGATGGCTGCATAGTATTCCATCGTATATATATACCACATCTTCTTTATCCATTCATCTGTTGATGGACATCTAGGTTCTTTCCATAACTTGGCTATTGTGGACATTGCTGCTATAAACATTCGGGTACACGTGCCCCTTTGGATCACTACGTTTGTATCTTTAGGATA
>ML102867.1:9838-65946 GCA_003697995.1 Taxidea taxus jeffersonii
ACTTGCCCAAGGACTTACAAGGAGAAATTGCCAGACCCTGGAACCTAGACGATGTTCTGCCCATAATCTCAGGAAATTATAATCCAGTGACCATAAAGTCTGAAAACGTAGGTAATGTGATGTTATCATGTACCCTAATGTAATAACAATAAACCATTTCTTTATTTACCTGTCACCCTGTTTTATGTGTGTATAGCAGGAGAGGGGAAAGATATCAGAGAAAGAAGTACTATGAGGAAAGAAAAATAGCAAGGCTTTCCACACTTGGAATAGCTTTATAGAGGAGGTGGCATTTGAGCTGGACCTTTCCAATAGCTGAGATTTAAAAGCCAAAACAGATGGAAATAATCCAGAGGACGAGAGAACACAGTCAGGATATAGGGACACTAGTGGGTTAATATGGTGGAATATTCATCTAATTTTGCTCTTTCCAAAAACCCCAAAACCCTAGATAAAAGGATTTCTTTTGCAAAAGACCTCAAGGAAGAGGAGATAATGGCAACTAACTTTTGAAAGATGATAAGTGGGTAAGTGGTGGAGCAGCCTAAAACTGGCAGTGGGGAAAGCTGAGAACTGACACCATTTACACTGCAAAATCCCCAAAAGATAGGACAGCATACAATAGCATGAGATCCTTCTAGAACTAGGGATGGAGGCAGGATTAAAGTAAAAAGATTAGGAAAAGCTGGCTGATGAATATTTTGGCTTTATTTTCAGAGATGTATTATAATCCCTAATTTCTTTCTCACATTCCAAGATGCTGTGAGGTTTCCCCTCTGCAGCTAAGTGAGAAGCGTGGAGGAATTTTCTCTGGAGAAAGTGTAACAGAGTGCCTCTGGATTGGGATACAATGACAGCTGAGGGCATGGGTATGGTGCCAAAAGAACCATGTGTGTACTGATGCTGAGACCCCAGAACATGGTAGCTAAACTCTTATCTTCCATGGAAGAGACTGGAAAATCTTCTCAAGGGAATCTTATCAACTCAAGGAAAAAATCATATATATATATATATATACACACACACACACATATATACACACACACACATATATATATATATGGAATCTTATCAACTCAAGGAAAAAAGTATATATATACTTTTTAATATATATATTATATATGGAATATATATATATGGAATCTTATCAACTCAAGGACAAAAGTATATATATACACTTTTATATATATATATATATATATATATATATGTATATGTATATATGTATATATCTCCACAGGCCTTTCTCCCCAAACAGGCATAATTACTGTACAGTGAAGTTTAAAGTGGGAAGCCACACACATGCCCAGAATTTCTATCACCTGTTTAGTTCTCCAGTCTGAGGTATGAAAGCCTCTCCAGTCCGAGGCATCTGAGAATGAACGGATATCTGAGGAAAGCTTCTAATATGAAAAGCAGACACCAGAACACGCACACACAGCACTAAGAATTTTCAAAACAAAACAATATTCTTAAGGAGTTAAGACAATATATCTAGGAAGCAAAGCTAGAAAGCTATAAAAAAGAAACTTTAAAAAAAATAAAGAACTTAGAAATTAAAAATATAAAATTTTAAAACGCAAAGTAACAGCTGGAATATGAAGTTGGAGAAATCTCTTAGAAAATAGAGCAAGAAGGCACCTGGTTGGCTCAGTGGGTTAAAGCCTCTTCCTTCAGCTCTGGTCATGATCCCAGGGACCTGGGATCGAGCCCTGCATGGGGCTCTGCTCCGTGGGGGGCCTGCTTCCTCCTCTCTCTGCCTGCTTCTCTGCCTGCTTGTGATCTCTGTCAGATAAATAAATTTAAAAATCTTAAAAAAAGAAAAGAAAAGAGAGCAAGAAAAAAAGGTTGGAAAACAAACAACACAATCATCGGCCAAATTGAGAAGCTGAACATATTAATAAGTACAATTTCAGAAAGAAAGAAAGAACACAGATGAGAGGAAACCATCAGCAAAATAAACAAGAGAAAAGGCCTGTAATAACAGGGTATAAATCATGAGGCCAACAGGCTTACTAAGTACCTCGTACATACGGTGAAAACAGACCTATAGCACTGGGAAATTTCAGAACACCAGGCACAGAGAGTGGATCCCACCAACTTCCAACAAGAATGTTCAGGAGGACAATGAAGGGGATCCACGATAATAGCTGGGCACCAGACACAGAGGTGACTTGTCCAGATCAGAGAAGTTTGATTCAAGGAAAGAATCTATTAAGGGTTTTGTCACCAGGTCTCCAACAATACTGTACTGTCTTCCTAATCTGAGGACAGAGTGCCTTGGTGCACCTGCACATATTCTTACCTGTATTTGGCCTGTCTTTATTTTGTGCAAATCAAGTTTCAGTTCTCCATGCCCTGCTGCACTGGATCAGAGGAGGAAGCCCATTTCATGCACAGAAGACCTGCTCCCCTGAGAGCTGAAGGTCAGATGTAACAGAGAGAACATCCTTTCCTGTACTAGTTTGTACTAGTTGCCAGGGCTGTCACAAATAAATAAATAAATACACAGACTGTGTGGCCTAAACAATAAACTTTTATTGCCTCACAACTTTGAAATCCAGAAATCCAAGATCAAGGTGTCAACAGGTCTCTTTTCTCCTGGAGGGTTTCTCCTTCACTTGCAGATGGCTGTCTTCTCAATGTGTCCTCACATGATCCTTCCTCTGTGCATGCACATCCCTAATGTCTCCCTGTGTATCCAAATTTCCTCTTCTTGTGAGAATACCAGTCAGACTGAATGAGGGCCTGCCCTCAAAACCTCATTTTAATTTAATCACCTCTTTAATGCCCTATCTCCAAATATAGTCACATTCTGAGGTACTAGGGGCTCAGGGCTTTGACATATGAATTTTGTTCAGCCCATAAACACTCTTTCCCACCATATTTCTGACTGTACAACAGCCCTTCCAGATAGCATTACCCATTGACTTCCCCATAGAAGGGGCTCAAACCAGATATGATCCAGAAACTTATTCAGCTTATCTTCTCCAGGGATCCATCAGCAAGTGGTAACAGGGGACCCCTGGATGGCTCAATCATTAAGCGTCTGCCTTTGGCTTGGGTCGTGATCCCTGGGTCCTGGGATTGAGCCCTGTGTTGGGTTCCTTACTCAGCGGGAAGTCTGCTTCCCCCTTTCCCACTCCCCCTGCTTGTGTTCCCTCTCTTGCTATCTCTATCAAATAAATAAATAAATAAATAAATAAATAAATAAATAAATAAATAAATAAATATCTGGGGAAAAAAAAAAAGAAAGTAGTAATACTAGCCTTTCTCTTACAGAGCTTGGTTTGTGTTGTGCCTCTGTGTGTGTGTATGTGGTTACAGAAACATAGATGTAGGTGAAATAACTACCAAAAAAAGAGAGAAAAGGAAAAGTCCAAAGGAATGAGGGGAACAAAAATTTCCTCATCTGAGAAAACTGAAGATAAAAGTATAGAAGGACATTCAATGGGTTTCTATTTCTTAGCCTTCGTGGTGGATACACAGTCATTAATTTTGTTAATCTTTGAGATGTACATATACCTTTTACACATCTAAGTTAAAAAACAAAATGAGAGGAAATAGTAGGGTTTGAAGGCTAAGAAGCATGAAGTACACTGAAAGAATGATGAGTAATTCTGTTTAGCTGGAACATAGAATGTGATAAAGAACATTTGAAAATAAAGCTGGGAAGCTAAGGCAAAGCCACAGTGTATAACTATTTGAATCTTAACAGGAAAAACAAAGTCAGAAGGCAGTCTGTGAAGCCACTGATTACTTCTGAACAGGAGAGAGAGATAATGGGATTTTTGTTCTAATAAGATGTAAATGTATCTGTAGAGGCTTACAGGCTGGAGAAAGTTGGCCACTGGCTTCTGTTGGCTGTCTGAAGCCACTGTCCTGACTGAGGTCGGTCAACCTCCATAATGGCAGCTAAGCCACATCCTCAGCATGTCAATGGAGTCAGGCCCTTCTTGTCTCTCTTCACTTCCTATTCCATTGAAAAACACACCTGCAAGTTATGTAGAAAGATTGTGCTACCTGAATATTCTGACCCAAGGACCAATGGAAAGGTGGTGTGTTGGTGGCAATGCTTACAAGGTATGCTGGCAATTTCAGGGAAGGCATGGAAGGGAAAGTAGGTCTTTGCAAATGTGGCATAGCAGATAGATTTAGGATCTAAGAAGAACACAGGGAGCCTTTTTTAAAAAAAATAGTTTTAGAAGCCATAGCTTTTCCCAACTGCCCAAAACACCAGCCTGGCAGTGAGTTGGCTATGATTTTTGCAGTGTACAAACCCAAGAAATCTCTTGATATAACATTAAGAGTGACCACCTAATGAATTCTTAATGTATCACATGCTTGGCATATGCTATCTTACTATGTCTGCTTTTTGCAATGAGCTCATGACCAGGTAAAGCCTCACATAGCTTTTCATGTAAATTCAGGAGTTAAACCCCTTCTGCCTACAAAGATCATGCTTTTTCTACTATGCCATGTGACACGAGAGGTTTTTTCTGTCTACTTACCATTTTCAGCCATAGTCTCCTCATGTCATGGAATTCTGGGGAGCTCAGAGATGAGCTAACCTCTTACACAATGTATCAAGCCTCTTTACAGCATCACCCACTGCTTGCTATTCATTGGTGATGTGAGGCAGCTTTGACAAAAATTTCATTGTTGAAGTATGCTCTACCCTCCTGTAAGTTTACTATTGATCTTTGTTCTGTGCTCAAGAACAAGTCAGAGCAGGTTTGCCTATTTTCCTTGTGATGTCCTTCAGATGTTTGAAGGCAACCATCTTCATTTTGCTTGGGCATCCCTCTTTCATGCTCAAGACCCCTGTTTTCTCAGAAAGCATGTCCCCTGGATGTCCTCTTACTTGTCAAGGACCCTCTAAATATGTCAAAGAATGGACCACAGTACTACCCATAGACTACCATGAATTGCTAATTAACTCCTGCATGTATGCTGTCCCACATGGATTATGGAAGACAATGAGCATGACTCATTGCTCTTTTTATCCCCAATAGACAGGTCTGGCAAAGAGAAGGTGCTGATGGTGTTTCCTGATCCCTTGACTCATTTGTTTAGTAATATTGTTATCACTCCTTGGGGCCCTTCATATGCTCTTAATTATCTAAAGAACTAGCTTCAGGAATTGAGAACAGCATGGTAGGGCTGCTCCGCACAAGCCACATGCATCTTGGGACCACTTGGAGCCAATGACAAATGTGACAAGGTCTATGAAATACTTGTCAATAAGGCACATAAAACTATTTTATGTTGGTGTTCATTGTACTTCAATGATAATCTATCTGAAACACAAGTCAGAATCAAATCCCTCTTGTACTAGTTATCTATTGCTACATAACAAATTATTCAAAAATTTAGTGGCTGAAAACATTAATTACTATTTTTCTGGGTATCCTTCAGTTTCCATGTGTTAAGAATTCAGGTATGGCTTGGATGAGCAGTTCTGACTCAACGACCCTCCTGAAGTTACATCAGATGTCAACTTCAGTTCTGTCACCTGAAAGCTTAACTGGGGTTGGAAGATTTTATTCCAAGCACCTCCTTACCTGGCTAGGAAGTGTGGAGGGCAGTTGGTAGAGGGCCTCAGTTCCTCTCCACAGAGCTGCATATCTTCATAGCCATCCCCCAGAGCAAGGGATCCAAAAGACCAAAACATAAGTTGCAATATGCCTTTTTGACAGAGCTGTAAAAGTCAAAGACTGCTACCTGCTGTGTTCTGTTGGTCATACAGTTCACCCCTGATTCAAAGTAGAAGAGGTTATTAGAAGGGCTACAAGGATCAATGGAGATCTTGCTAGAGGCTTTCTCGGATATTTTATATGCAGAGCTTGACTCTAATTCCCATTCTGAGGCAGTGTACTATCTTCACCCAGAGACCTGATTGCCCAGCCAAGGGCTTAGTTAGAAGCCAAGACACTTGAATTGGTGAGGTTTTGTGACCCTAATAAGACCCATCCAGAAGTCTAAGGATTACTCATTTATTTCACTAAATACCTATTGAGCATTTACTATATGCTTTGCACATTTCTAGATGCTTAGAATATATCAGTGAGCAAAACTAAACAATAGGCAAGTATATTTATTCATCATCTGTCTTCTTTCTAGACTTTGAAAATGAGAGATTAACATCTTTTCATATCTGGGCTTCTTGGAACTCATTCTATTAATTCTAGAATCTGTCCTTCACACACATAAAGCCAAAACAACAACAGCAACTATTAACTGTTGTATAAATAACATTTGTAGGACATTTACTATGTGCCAGATGCATGGTAAACAGTTTTCATTTATTATATCATTTGATACTCTTAACAGTTTAATGAAGTAAGTACTTTTGTCATCAGCATTTTTTTTTCTTTTTTTTTGCAAATGAGGAACATGGGGCATAGGTAAATAACTTGTCCAAAGTCATACAGTTAGTGAGTATAAGGTCTCAGACTCTAAACCCTCAACCATATTGCAACAAAATCTGTGTTCTTAAAGTTGATGAATCATCCCCTAGCAGATGCTGAAACTCAAATGCCTCTAGAGGCTAGGTAAGTGATGTAAGTGGAGAGAGCTAATGAGACAATAGGGAATAGGGAAGACACTGGTGAGCTATCAACTCATGTCTGTCTCAAGGCATGAAAGTTCACATATTTTTTCCAAATACTTCATTGGCCAAATAAAATATGTCTCAGGGCCACATTCAGCTAGCAAGACCCGGTTCAAAATTTAGGTATCATATCTTAAATTTGATTAATGTCTCAACTACAAGAATCTTAAAAAATCTTGTACAACTTGGTTTTCATCCAAAGTCTCTATTTATTTTTTTATTTTTTTTTTAAAGATTTTATTTATTTGATAGGGAGAGACACAGTGAGAGAGGGAACACAGGCAGGAAGAGTGGGAAAGTCAGAAGCAGGCTTCCCCCCGAGCAGGGAGCCCGATGCGGGGCTCGATCCCAGGATCCTGGGATCATGACCTGAGCTGAAGGCAGACGCTTAACAACTGAGCCACCCAAGCGCCCCCAAAGTCTATATTTAAAATATTGGCTTCTCATGGTGAATGAGACAGTGGAGAATAGAAAATGACTAAGACTTCATTCTTCATTTGTTCATTCAATAAATATTTGAGAGGCTTCTATATGCTAAGCTCTGGGATTAAAACAGTTAATATAACAGATGTCATTCCTGCCTTCTTGAAACCTAGATCTAGTCAGAAGTTTTACATTCATACTTGAGAGGATATACAATGTTCCTCAAGCTTATTTTAATATTTGCAAGACTCAAGTATTCCAAGGAAAAAACTTTGGGAAGTACTTTACCTTAAACCAGAATATGCAAAATGACAGCCCACTAGCTGAGTCGACATGCTTGACTGGCTAGCATAGTGATTTAAAGCTTTTGGAAACATCTTTCGAAAGGGCCTGCACTCTGCTATTGGCCATAGACTTTACCTTTATCTATTGGAAATCACCTGTCCTGCTTCAAACATTTATATTGCCTAATGGCTCATGAATGCATTTGCATTAACAGTCTTTTTTCAGAACACAGAATCCCTACTGCTCTGAAATCCTCTTGGCATCTTGGGGAAAAAGAAGAATAAAGACTGGCGATTTAAATATTCCAGGTAGAGATAAAGTCTAGGCAACTCTGTGGAATAGTAGAAAGCAGAGATGCTGTCATGGAAAAATGACTTGGGGGACAAACATATAGGCAATAAAAAGAGACCCAAGCTACCCTGGGGTGAAGCTGAAATGGAATCTTCAAGGATAAGAATGCCACATAAATTATAGAACTTCCAGTGAAATTTGGATTTCAGATAAATAGTGCCTATCTTTTAGCATAAATATGTCCCAAGTATTGCATAGGACACATTTATATTAAGAAATTATTTACTGTTTACCTGAAATTCAAATTTAACTGGGTGTTATGCATTTTTTTTGCCAAACCTGGTAATTACTCAGGAGAAAACCAGCCAGTGTCTTGGTGGCAATTTGTGGGTTTTACTTTTTTCTAATATGAAGGAAAGAAACTAGTGGCTATCTCCCACCTTTAGACTACTTCTGATTGTAAAGGCTATGGGATACTACAACTATCAGAAATGCAGGGAGGCTGAAATCTAACTATAGAATCATTGGTTTGGGCCTGGGAGGAAACCTTACAAGCCATATAGTCCCATTCCCAGGCGAAACACTACACAAATGGCGCAAGTAGTGACTTAGTTATAACCAGATTAAAAAAAAAAAAAATCACTGTACCAGGGGTTGGAGATAAGACCCTGGTCTTGTATCTTACTTCTAGACAAAGAGGAAAAATATCCAGAGGTTGTGCTATAGAACACCAGTCCAAATCCTGACAAAAGTCACAGGAAGGAAATAGTCAACTAGCTTCTCTTCAACATCACCAAGTATTGGCTGTGCTTTCTTCTAGATACTTGAAAAGAAGAGAAAGCTTTTTGTTCATTATTAAGTTTTATTATAAAAGAATATCTAATTCCACAAAAATATGCTTCTTCAAAAACACAACCTTGGTCATTTCTCAAGTAAGGTTTTCTCCCCATTAGAATGAGGATCACTGGTACACTTTAAAATTGAGTTAAAATTCTTTTAAGAGAATTCTCATTATGGTGATCCGTCATCCTCAAGGACTTTCCTAAACAAAAGGGAGTATCACTGTACAAAGCTTTCTTCCCTGGACACAGTGACATGCAAGCTGCAACAGTTTTTAAAAATCAGACTTTCACCTTAGGAAATTCCAACAGGAAGGAGCAAAGGTTATGGAGAGTTTCCAGGACTAAGTTTTTCATTTCTTATCCAGACAGAGGAAATGCATGGGAACAGGGGGCTGCATATCTTTGATTTCCTTTCTTTACTGATTGCTTTTGTCCTGAAACTCATCTATACCCTTACATGGATGAGCTTGGGGGACACAGGGAAGTGTGTACAAGTGTGTGTGTGTGTGTGTGTGTCTGTGTGTGCATGTGCATACATATATGAATGAATGATAAATGCATTTGGTTTTGCCACCTTGTATAATATGGACATTTCTTACATTGTACTCCAGTTCTTTTGGGTTTTAGGGAAAAACAAATATCAATATTCTCATATGTGGATCTTGTGATGGTTATTTTATGTATCAACTTTGCTAGGCCACAGAAGCCAGATATTTGGTCAAACACCAGTCTGGAGGTCACTATGAAGGTATTTTTTTTAGATTATATTAATATTTAAATCAGTAGACCTTGAGTAAAGCAGATTACCCTCTACAATGTGAGAGGGCCTTGTCTAATCAGTTGAAGACCTTAAAAGAAACAGACTGGGGTCCCCTGAGCTACATCCTCATCTCTTCCCTGGATCTCTACCCACTGGTCTCCCCTTCAGATTTCAGACTTGCCAGCTTCAATAATCACGTCAGCCAATCCTTAAAATAAATCCCTTTATGTGCGCGTGCACACGCGCACACACACATACACACACACACTAACTAATATAGGTCTTTTCCCATAATTTTATTAAGTAAGATGACCAAATTATATTTATTATGAAATCAGTTCCTGAAATACTTCTGGAATTTTCTCTGAGTTCTATATGGTTTTCTAGGCTCTCTGTCTTGACATAAAGAATGCATGAAGACACTCATCATTATCCCGAGCCTTGGCCAGAGATCTCAAGTAGTTGAATGGGCCCCCTCCCTCCTTCCCTTTGCTACTTCACTCAGAAAGGGTAAATTTACCTATAAAAATGTCTTGCCCCCCACAGCCTAGAGCTTGGGTTTTAGTTTCAGAGACAAGACGGGGAGTTTATTTGAATAGCCAGGCAAGAGGCAAATGCTGCTACTCTCACTGTATGTGTGAAATTTTTGCACAGCTGCAGGCTTCAAGGAGCCTCAGTGTGAGAGAGAACAGGCTAGATCCCAGGCTCCCCAGAAACTTCAGGGACATGAATCGGAATTTAGCTCTCAGTGCTGAATAGAGGACCACCACAAGGACCATAAAGGCAAGCCAAAGGATGAATGGAAGTCTGTGACCAGGCCTCCTCTGATGACGTCGCTGTTACCCAGATGGCATTAAACAGTTACGCTTGGCTTCAAGGGAACAGTGAATCACATGTGCCCCGTGTGTATTAAAAATCTACCGGTGAGGTTAGCCCAAACGTTCACATTCTGCTTTCCTATGCATGGGTATCAAAGTTAGCATAGGCCCCTTGACACCATAATCCATTATCAAAAACTGAAAGCAGCTGGTTGGATTTCTAAACTTTCTACACAGAGAAACGCATCTGGTCCCAGTTTGCTGCAAAGAAATCAGTTTCCTTCTTTCTCATTGCCCAGCTACAGAAAGCACTTGGAACAGCCTGGTTCCCCAAATTAAAGGGCCATCATGCTGGTCTTAAGGCTTCAGTCATGCTGAGAAATTTGCAGCCCATCCCCACTGCTAGTGACACCCTACCTCCAGCTTTGGGGCCCCAGCCAAGCAGGGACTCTGAAACCCCTCCAGTTCAGAATGAGGACACTGAGAATTAGCAAAGCAGCTCTAGCCCCTCACAGGAATCTCTGCACAGATCATGTGTATGAGGAGGAAAAAAAATCATTTGTAATGGATTGTCTCAGAACCAATTTTTTAGGATTGTGCAAAGCTGAAGTATCGACTAACTTTCTGTTAATCTCAAAGGCAAGGCTCAGCCATAATTTATCCCTTTGATTCCACTGACCATCAGCAGTTGTGGGCATTTTCTGCCTGGCTGTGGAGAACAGTTAAATGATGGTGTCCTTACCCCCTTTGACTTCCCTTCCAGCCTGTTTCAGCAGTCTCACCCAGGTACTTCCTGTCTCCCCAGCTCTCCTGTCTGGCACTTATTTCAGAACAAGTCAATATGTTTAAATTATATCTGAACTCAAGGTAATTAATCATAAAGCTTTATGCTTTGTAATGTGTTGTTGTTGTTTTTTTTTTTAACTTCTGGTTGGCATTCCACTGAATCACAATTAAAAAGAAAAAGCTATCTGCTATCTGTGTTACATTGTGAATATCATGTAAATGCTTGGGCTGGAAATCCTTTCTGTACAAGTTTACACAAGGAGCACAAAGGATAGATCCAAATAAGAGGGTCAGGATGGCATTTTGGGTAATGTTAAGCAGGTCAAAGGAAAGACCCATATGAGCCAGCTGGATTCCTGTATAGAGAAAGCTCACTGGAAAAATATACAAGTCAGGTGATGAGTTGTCTCTTTAATGCATTTTGCAAACATAGCAAAGGCTTTGAAGCTTACTGCATAAGTATGCCACAGAACTGTACTGGATACATGTTACTGAAGATCGATAGGTGGTTGCTTCAAATGAATTGTGGTCTCCTCCACTTTTAAGGGGGAGGTCCTCACAGTACATAACCTTAGTATTCAGTTTCATCATTCATATCCAGTCCAAGGCTTGTATACACAGGATCTAACATTCCCAACTGATTCTTTTAAGCCATTCAGCTTGCCATTCCCCAGTGAAGAATTCCGTCTAGTAAGTGGGTAAGGATTACCATTCAAAACACTACAGAAATGATGGGGAAATGGCAAAGTTAGGGTTCAGAAAACTAGAGCTGGAGACTCATTTAGAGATATAGCCTTCCAAAACACATGGCTAATTTATACACATTTCAAAATTTATAAAAGTGATATACACTGCTTTATCAGTCAAGATTGAGTGTTGGAAAGAGATACTCTAGGTATTTTAAGTAGGAAGAGACTTAACACAGGGAATCAGATGCTTTCAAAATTACTGGATGAGCTAAAGGAGGAGGTTCAGGACCAGATCTTTCAGAATGACTCTCAGAACTATCTAATAGATACACAAGGGGAATGATGAAAAACACAAAAGTGATGATGGCAGGGCAGTAATTTGTCTCTTTCTGAAGCATCTCAAAGCAAAATTAGTCCTACTAGTCTAACTAGAATTTTCATGTAATGTAGGCCTCGATATAAGAATTAACAACAAAAACAAGCACCAACGAAACAAAAAATTCTCAGCTGAATACCCCATGCACACCCTCTAAGACCCATTTTTTCCCTACGTTTCTTGCTATTCAGAGATTGGTACTCTAAGATACATACACAACTAAAAATAAAATAATTCATTTGATGTCAAAGACAGACATCACAGGGAGACTAGCATGTATGTATTTATTTGGACAGATTCCCAAGGACAGGAAGTTTAAAATGGATGGCTGTCTATAATTTAATCACAACATTGTAGTGAGAATTAGTGAACAAGCATTGGTTTATCTCAGCTAACATATTAATTGCTTCTTGATCAATTTTAAGGCATGAGAGGGTATAAAAAGCATTCTAGGGTAAGTGTGGGCAAAGTATCACCTATGCCTACTTCTGTCAATAAAGTTTTATTGGAACAGAGCTACATGTATTTATTTGCTAGCTGTCAATGGCTGCTTTAGCAAGGCACTGGCAGAGCTGAAGAGAGAAGACAGAGATAGGAACAAGCCACAAAACCTAAAATATCTACCATCTGACTCTTTCAGAGAAAAGCTCCCTAACCTCTATTTTAGGGTAGCGGGAACCATGTATAAGATTCACAGATGCCAATTCTCCATATGAATACAGATTGCCACAAACTAGTCGCTGCCTTACCATTCAAATACTGAGTCACAATGGAGAATCATGTTTTCTACAAGAAAAAGGTATTTGGTATTTTCTTATCTGCCAATACAGACCTGCTTTTCTGTTATTTTTGACTGAGCAGGAAGCTCTTAAAAATGCTGTCTAGCAAAGGAAAGCAGTTTTCCAAAGGTTCTAGATTAGAAAGCAGGAAGCTTTCTAGATCAGAGTTGTCCGGGATACTTTTCTGCATTGACAGAAAGGTCTGATATCTGTACTGGTCCAATTCACTTGAACTGAACTGTAAAGTACATTTGATTTTAATTAATTTTAATTTAAATTGTTACATCTTTCTAATGGCTACCATAGTGGATAGTGCAGTTTTAAATCACAACCAGTATTCTCCTGGTTATCCATCATTAACACCTTAAAAAAGATAAAAAGATTTCAGTGTTGCTGATAAGGATATAAACAGACTCACAAATATGTAAGGAACTCAAAAGTATTTTATAAAAAGGCATCTGAATCTTATATAAACAGCACATAGAAAATACCCTCTTGGGGCGCCTGGGTGGCTCAGTGGGTTAAAGCCTCTGCCTTCGGCTCAGGTCATGATCCCAGGGTCTTGGGATCGAGCCCCGCCTCTGGCTCTCTGCTCGGCCGCCTGCTTCCCCCCCCACCCCCCCCACCCCCGCCTATCTCTCTGCCTACTTGTGATCTCTGTCTGTCAAATAAATAAATAAATAAAATCTTTAAAAAAAAAGAAAATACCCTCTTATTAGCAGCACATAAAATCTCATTGTGAAGGCAGTGAAATCTGGTAGAATATAAGGCCTCAGTGTTGAAAAACATTCTCACCTTTTTGGAGACCGATTTCCAGGACTATGAATCTCCTTTTGCATGAACTAATTTAAGCCTTAATTTAGTTCATAAAGAAATATTTTAAATCATTTATCAGTTCTAAACATTCATATTTACCACTCACATTTTCTTTTGGCTTACATTATATTTATTAGTTAGGTTTGGGTTTTCCCATTTATTTAAATGCTGTTCATTGTCATTTGGACAGTCAATAATTTGGGAAGCTACGTCAAATTTTTCACCACTGACCACTGACCTAACAGAAAAGTCATTTCTGAATTTGAACAGATGTTTCATTTTTATTGTTCTCTATTGTATCTTTCTGGATATGAAAAAAAAAAAAAAGACCAGACTGGATATTCCTAATACTCCCAGTCAAGACCAACTCAAAGGAATACAAGGAACAACTCAGCTGCCAACTTGTCCCAGACTCACAAGTCTGTCAAATGAACAGGACACAGGCTGCATTTCTCCAGCTGGACATCTGGGCTTTGCAGCTGCCACAAGTTAATCTAAAGATTTAAAATCTAAGAAAGGTAAAGAAATTACTTGGGGTCTCAATGAAGGGACATTGACAAGATGGGCTCCTCTAAACATGGCAGTGCTAAATGATGCAGTTTCTCTAACTTTAGCTGCCAATTATTATAGCATTCTCCTTCTGAGATAAGGACTTCTCAAGGGACTCTCATGCATTTATGTCTAAAAAACAATGGAGAGTACTCGCTTTGGCAGCACATGTACTAAAAAACAATGGAGAAACCCAGAAAGTTCTAGAAAGTAACAAAAGAAAAGTCCTCAGCAGCAACACTGTCCATAGATGTTAGAACAAGAGAGGTCCCTTTCTCTACCACCTCAACTGGAAATCTAAAGGGCACCTACAAAGCCTGTCATTGATAATCCTATTCAGAAAGCAAGCCAAGACTTCAAGCCAAGACTTGTAGGCCCTCAAGGCATGGTTTCACACGATAGGAGGTTGGAGCTTTTGTCTCAGGTGTAATGACAAGTAGGAAAGTCAAAACCACCACTCCATTCAGGTTCTGATAATAAACAAAATGTATGTGTGATGGATGCAATTTCTGACTGTGACTCTTTCTACATTTGTCATGGTGGTGCAAGTTTCCAGAAGTATCATGGCTGGAATTTTGGTCTAAACTGATCAGTCATGGTCCCCAAAGTCAGTGTAATCAGAGTAACCAACACCCCTATGTTTCTGCCAATTACGCTACTGTGTAGAAAAACCATGGATGATAAGATTGGCTTAGATGGAATTGAATAGTCTCCCATGGGCTATATTGCCACATGCAAAAGGGCTTGTAATTCTGATCAAGGCAAAGATGCTTGCTAAATTCCTATGCTACTGTATCTTAACATGTTTCTCACCCAGGAAAAGGCCTTCAGTGAAGGCAACTATGGTATAAAAAAAGAGCACTTGAGGTCAGAGGGCCCAAAACTCACAAGTCTCTCAATCTCTCTGAGCCTTAGTTTCCTTCTTATAAAAAGCTACCTTACAAGTACTTGTAAAAATCAAACAAGATAGCATAAATGTTCCTATTAAATGATGAGCAATTAAAAAATGCCAACTATAAATTGTCATAACTTTATGACTGAATTGGAAGTAACTATATGATTTCAACCAAAAATGTACACCAAAACAAATTATTTTTAGTATCTCCACTGCCTGAAGGTATAACTTCCAAACTTCAACCATTTCATAAGTACTGAAATCAATATTCACTCTGGGTGCCCAATCTTAAAATGTATGTGTAAAGTCAGACTTACTACTTATAGGAATGAGGCTTGTCCCTATAGCTCACTAAAAATATTTCCTGCTGTTGTGGCCATAACTCCATTTTCCCCAAAGGGGCCATGATAAAAAGGAAATCACTATGTAGCTAAATCAGCCTACAGCTAAAATAGACAAAATCCCCAGGTGAAAATTCAAATTCCAATCTGTTATAGTTACTTCTCCAACCAGCATCACACTCACTTGCCCTCTGTTACGGGTTGAATTGTGTTCCCTCCAAATTCATATAGAGTCCTAACTTCCAATACCTCAGAATGTTACCTTATTTGGAGATAGGGTCTTTACAGAGGCTATCAAGTTAAAATGAGGTCATTAAGGTGGGCCCTAAATTGGTATGACTAGTGTCTTCATAAAAAGGGGAACTCTGGAGATAGACACAGAGAGACACTATGTGAAGATGAAGGCAGAGTTTGGGCTGATGCCTCCACAAGCCAAGGAATGCCAAAGATTGCCAGAAAACAACCAGAGGCTAGAGGAGGCATGCAATTCCCCCACAGTCCTAGAAGAAACAAACCCTGTCCACACCTAAGTCATGGTCTCCTAGCTTCAGGAACTTAGTTACAGCAGCCTTAGCAAACTAATACACCCTGGAAGAGCTATCTTCTAGCACAGAGAGATGGGTTTTCCCACAGGAAAGAGGGAATAAAGGGAAAAAAGAGAAAGAATATTTCTTGAGTACATACTTTATTTCAGGGGTTTTACACTGTTATATTGTGTCATTTAGTAATCATCACATCCCTGGAGAGTAGGTATTCTCCATCTTGCAGATGAGGAGACTAAAGTTCAGAGAATTTAAATAACTTCACCAACAACTTATAGGCAGAAAGAGCAACACTAAGTTATGGACCCATATCTGGCTCTGAAGACCCATGCTGTCCCCTTTTCCTTACTTTGCCATCTAACCCCTGAAATGGGGGTCTTGTGTCATCTCTGGACATTTCAGAATTCCTGCTCTCTTATATTGTCCTAATTGAAAATTCAGTTTCTTGAGTGAACTGCTCCTTACATTTATATTATCTGCAAGCTAAACCAACTACAAAGAGAAGGAATGTTCAAAATTTGACATTATTTTCTTGTTGCATAATCATTTTTCAGTCAGCTCAATTGTAATCAGACATTTCTTTCTCTCAAAAAAAAAAAAAAAAAGCAAGACTGAAAGCGCTTTCTAACTTTCCTCAGAGTTTGAGATGCAGAAGATGAGGTTGTCAATGTGATGGTAAAATGGCTAAACCATGAAAGAAGAGTTGACATCCAGTTTCTGATTGGCTCGAGTAGCATAATACAATCTCGGGATCTTTTATATTAAACCAGTATATCAGAATTCGCCCAGCCCTCTGCTCAGAATTTAAGTACATTTTGTACTGACCATCCAGAGAAACATATTTACTATGTTCCTGCTCTCACTCTTATGTGGTAACTTTTGGGGGCCTGGGGGTGTTGAAGAGGGAAAGTTACTTTTGTTTCTCATATATATAAAAAAGAGTTTCTATGGAGATCTGTTAGAAGCCAACCTAGAAAGAACATAAGATATGACAACTCCTTTCTACCATCTGCAGTTTGTGCAACTTTGGCTACATGGCCCAACACCAGTTTTTCTCAGGAAGGAAGACATGGAAGAATAAGATAGCCACAAAGATACCTGTCCTCAATTCTTATATTAGCTTCAAAGTGATGGTGTTCTACCAGGAAGCTGCATGGAAAATGAAGTGTGACTGCAAAGTGGTTCAGAACAGGGCACTGGAGTCAAAAGTGAATTCAGATCCCAGTTTTTCTTTATAATTTGTAGGGAATTTAACCTCACCAAGGTTTAACCGCCTTATCTTTAAAAAAAAAAAAATCACACAAAAGGTAAGTATTCTCAATTCAAACTCCATAGGACTGGGAAAAAGATTAAATGACATGATCTGCATAAAGGGCATGGCATACTGTAGGTGCTCAAAAATGGCAGCTCTTATAATGCTAAGGTTAGAGAATATGTTCCTTGGCCTCCACCTGGCCTGAGCCAGGGTGCACTAGCCACTTTCCTTCTCTGCGCCACATGTTCTAACTGTATGGTGAGGCTGACACCTCCCTCACTTGCTTAAACCATGCTCACTGCTGCATGCTACACTTGAGAAGGAATCCCTGGGTTAATGTCTGCCTTTATGATCTCTTTTCTGGGCAAATTAGGCAGCAGCGCATCATCGCACATGCTGGAGCCCCACTGGCAAGGACTGCAGCATACAAAAGGAGGCACACAAGCTAGAGCTGGACTCCAGCTCTTACAATACTCAAAGGCAGCAGCTGTGCTCAACTCTTAACTCTGGCTGCTCAGTTTACTTGAAGCTAACCGTTGCAAAGTATGTCAAAGCATTCAGAAATACCTCTTCCCTCCACACCCTACACTACCCCTACCCCTACCAACCTGCCAGCTTACAAGGGTCAAAGCACTACCACCCATCCAGAGAGGCCAAAATGAGAAATCTGAGGGGTGTGGTGGTGGTGGGGGGTGTTAATCTGGGTCTACAAAGCAACCACTGGGAGACATCTGAAATGAAGCTCACATCTCAGGACCGGGAGGCTGGAGTAGGGCCCTTAGGGAGTGGCTGAAACTACAAACAAATTACTCCTAAGCATGCCCTTCTAGTCCTGAAAAGATTCCCTTAAGCCCCAGCTACACCTGGACCCACCTCAGCTTCCTACAGCTGTAAGGGACTTTAGGAATTTAGGTCTGGAGGCCACCATCCTGAGCCTTGCCAAAGATGAGTGTGTGTCTGAGAAGCATAGAAGGAAGGGGATGTTCATCAGATGCACTGAATAGATGCCATTCAGACAGCCAACAAAACAAAGAAAATAATCATGATGACCCATGCTGAATGGCATGATTTAATTTCTAGATTGAGATGATAAAACAAATTTACCAAATATCTAAATCTAAGCATTCATTTATCTGTTCAACAAATATTTTTCATGTATGTAAAATACATCAAGCCCTGCTCTGGACACTGGACATACAAAGGGGTATGATACAGATATGTCCTTCACCCCATAAAGACTATAATCTAGGAGATAAGAGAGACAAATGAAATGCTAGGGAAGTCGAAGGTAACACATATTATTTATTTGGTTTTCCCAAGAGGGATTTCTCAGTGATGGCCCTAGAGCAAGAACTTAATAAATGATAAATAAATGAGTGAAACTAATATTTATTGAGTGTACACTATGCACCAGGCACCGCTGGAAGCAAGTAAATGCATTAGCTCATTTTATACATGTGATATAGTTAATGAATTGATACACATAAATATATGCAATCCATTCATTTACTAAGTAAACGAATAGTGTACATTCAACCCCCAGAATTTCAATCCTGAATGTGTTTTGAATCTGCTGAAGAAAGAACAAGAATAAACAATAATGGCAGACAAACTTGGGGTTAGGCATCAAGAAAATTATATAAACATGGAAGGAAAATGGTTTTTGCCATAGCCATAAGAACAAGCTGAATCAAATTCTAGATTCACCTCATAGCTGGGTGATCTTATGCAAGTAGTTCATAACCTCTCAAGCTTTGAGTTCCTAATCTATAAAAGAGATTTAATACACCCACCTCATGTCGCCCTTGTGAGGGTAACGTCCATCAGGTTCTATATGAGAAAGTGCCCCTGAACTGGGAGGCACCCTCAAAATAGTAGTTGTTATGAATTTAGGACTTATTAAGAGGCAACAGGGCATAGCAGGAAGTCAAACTTAGAATCAAAGTCGCTAGTTCTAAATCTGGGCTCCATTAGCTGATTGAAATATATAAACAGAGGGATTAATTAAGATGATGTGAGTTAAGATGCCTTAGTACAGAACTACTGTTGTAAGAGACGAGAGGGGAAAGAAACCAAGCCCTCCTTGGAGAATGAGTCACCAAAGGCTTTCAAAGTCTCTGGATAATCTTTCTGAGCTAGTTTAAAAGGACCGAAAGAAGTGGGTGAACTCCCAGGTCCCTATTCTCCTGGGAGCCTGTGATCATCTCACATGGGTATGAAAATCATGTGACTGACCGTGACTGCCTCAAGATCAACAGGACCCGTATGGGTTTGGATTCCTGGGGTTACCTGTGGCTAACAGAGAAATTATTGCTAGTCAAGGAAGAGTGTCAGGACAAGAGGGAAGGTAGGCAGGAGTAGCCCTTCATTCCAGAACCAGGGCATCTGCAGGTCCAGGGCAGGTACTGGGGTAACCCTCTCAAAGAAACAACTAGCCATCTGCCTGACAATGTCTAACTATTTGGAGGAAATTTAACAAAATGTTTCAGCTTTTAGCACAAATTATTTTCCTTGAATAAATGTGCACAAGCCATAGGCAAGGTAGATTAAAAGACTATACTGACAGCATTTTATAGACTGTAAAATAAACTGTCCTTGGCCCACTGAACATGAGACAAATTTCATGTATATTAGTTATTTCTAAGTTTTTACAAAGTAAATATGAGTCCATAAAGCCTCAAACACCTGAGTGAATTAGATATATTTGACCCTTCACTTTGAATGCATGTGTTCCAAGGTAACTGTGGTACATCTGTGGTTGATTGGTTTAAAATTAATTCACAAGACCCTGGTTCCAAAAGAGTAAACGATGTCAGGACTCATCTCTTTAGAATCTCAGCTGCTTTTGCAAGTAGTCTTGACATCACAAGAATTTCAAGTTTGGGGTTCAAAATTTTAAACTTGTGAAGTTACAAACTTGGCAAAACCTGTTCTGCCTTTGCTATAAACAGAACACATGCTATTTTGAAACATAAATCCACACAGCTTAATTTATGACTCCTTAGGTTAAATGCTAGAGAAGTTACAACAAACAAGAAAATAGATATAGCAGCTAATTATTTGATTTACAGGGGAAAATTGTAAATGGACCCATCTGCCTAGTATCTTGGAAAGCTTTTTTCTTCCTCCCCCTTCCTTTTCCAGTGGAGAAGAGGGAAGAACATCTATGAGCTCTGGTCTTACTGTTCTGGTCAGGTAAGAAAAGTCTTCAGAACCGTCCATATGGGATCACTGTAATGAATAACCTGAGGTTGACTTTCACACCATGTATGCTAAAATTAAGATCAAAACAAAACTACAAAAGTTCCAAGATACATCTATATGCTACGTGGCCCTTTGTGGCTTATACTGATGCACCACATCCCAAATTTTATCTAATCAACTGACATTTTAAGGAGTGGCTAATTCAACAAGAATAATAAGGCGGTGACAATTTAGTCTTTTCCCCCTTCATAAAAACATGGTCTTCTATTTGGTCTCCACTCAGGTCAAGACATTTCACTAATTAGCTACTCATTAAAAAGATATTTTTATACCCAGTCTGTAATATTATACTCTTCAGTGATTATGATAGCTCCCAACAGAATTCCAGACTTGGAAATGAAGGCTGGGAAGCTGAACTGCAATTATGATACTTTAAATAATTCCACAAAAGTAGACCCACTGTTAAATAATTTATGCTCTTTGATCTTGTCACAGATCTACTGAAATCTTCACATCATTCAACCTAAATATTTTCAAACAGAAAAGGAATAGTTACTTTCCTTTCTACCACCCACTCACCCGGGCTAAAGACAGAGAAAGTTTCCAGATGTTTGTTTTATGGAGAGGTCGGAGCCCGAGAGGGGCATTTCTGCCAGCCTTAGGAAACTGCCAGAATCAAACACTTTGCCTGGCATTTGATTCTGCTTGTCCAATTTGAGTATCTCTAAAAATAGAACTGGGAGGAATTGTGAAAATAAGTAACTTGATTAAATTTATCTGAATTTTTGCAAGAACTATGCTAGACCTGTGGCTCTCAAACCTCAGCATGTATCAGAATCACCTGCAGGGCTTGTGAAAGCAGAGTGGCTCCAGCCCTAGAGTTTCTGATTCATGAGGTCTGGAGGAGGTCCCAGGAGTTCGCTGTTCTTTCTTTCTTTTCTTTTCTTTCTCTTTCTTTTCCTTCCTTCCTTTCTCTTTCTTTCTTTCTTTTCTTTCTTTCTTTCCTTCCTTCCTTCCTTCTTTCCCTCTTTCTTTTTTTCATATTTTATTTTTAAGTAATCTCCACACTCAACAATGGGCTCAAACGTACAACCCCAAGATCAAGAATCTTTTTTTTTTTTTTTAAGATTTTATTTATTTGACAGACAAAGATCACAAGTAGGTAGAGAAGCAGGTAGAGAGAGAGGAGGAAGCAGGCTCCCCGCCGAGCAGAGAGCCCGATGTGGGGCTTGATCTCAGGACCCTGGGATCATGACCTGAGCCGAAGGCAGAGGCTTTAACCCACTGAGCCACCCAGGCGCCCCCCCAAGATCAAGAATCTTATGCTCCACTGACTGATCCAGCCAGGTGCCGTAAGAATTTGCCTTCCCAAAGAGTTCTTGGGTGATATTGATATTGCTGGTCCTGGCACTGCATTTAGAGACCCCATGAACTAAGTCTATGGCTTTTATTCCTTTAGACACAGTTAAATTATGACCTAAAGGATGTTGAGTTCTTGGACTCCATCAGAGCTGTCATGAGAAATAAGTGTGAGAGAAAAAGGGACCAGCCTAGGTCTCTCCAAGGCCAGATCTAGAGCTCATTTTAAGGAAGAAATTCCCTGTTAGAGGAGCCTTCTATCTTCACAGTGGCCATAATGCATGACTAGGGGAAGGGCAGTGTTCTTAACTGAAAAGGGAAACAACATCTGAGAGAAAAAGCACCAAGTTATTAACATCACCGTATTTTGCGGGGGGGTGGGGGGGTGGGGTGGGGGAATAAATCTCATTTCATTCGAAGAGCAAAGAGGAGGAAAACCCCAGAAATAACAGTCCATGATGTTATGGCTCTTTCTTCTTCTGTGACAGTATCTTTTATCTTTAAACAACTCTCTGTCATGTATTTCAGCTATTTAATGCTTACAAATAAGATGTTTCCAAACTCAATTTGGGCTGTCTTTAGTTGCAAACTTAGACCAGACTTTTTTTGGTAATTCATATGATAGCGATGGCTGAGGCTGCACGGAATCTGTTTGATAAATTTGCTTTCTTAAAAAAAAATGGTGGGAAGACGCTGGGGGCTAGAGAGATTATCGGGACATTATTTAGCATTAGAAACAAAGAAAGCTCAAACCACATGAAATTTCACAAGCTCTCTGTTGATTTGTTTACAAAGTCTAGACTAGGGAATCTTTGAGAAGGGTTAGGTGTCACTGTTCCCTGACAACCCCCCTTAGTAATTATCCCCATTTTTGCCTCAGGGATCTAAAGGTCTATTATTAAAGCAGGTAGGTTATTTTGCAATCACTTTCCAGATAACTGCAGTTGAGTGTATCTGGACAAGCAATAAAAGAATATCTATCAAAACAAAAATTTCAAAGCTATTGGAAGGAATACCACAATTGTTCATTTGTAAACATTCTTTAAAGGTAGCCTTTGCACAGGGTAGAAGAGAAAAGGTATCTGAATTGGTTTTGGCTTGTTTTTATTATGAAGAAAATGTTACATTTTAGCATTTCCCAATAAAAGTAAACTGCAGGGAGACATCCGAAGGCTATGAAGCCAAGTTGGTAATAGCAATAATATCAAATATTTACTGAACACATACTCTGACCTTCACAACTACCCCATGCAGAAGTGCAGGCCTGGAGAGACTGGGTAACAAGCCCAGTGTCACATGGTAAGTGGCAGGGCTGGCCTCCAGACCTGGGACTTCATCTGTCTGACCCCAAAGCCCATACTAGGCCAGAGAAAAGTACAGAATTTGCAAAATAAAACCATTTGTTTTCTATAAGCAGTGTTGTTGCTATTAGCGGTAAGGTGAGAAGATGCAAATAAAATATTCCTTTGTCCCAATGTTCTATACACAGGTAGAAACCACAAAACAAGAGCTCCAGTCACCGTGAAGAGCAAATATCAGAGGTCAGCTGCATGGGAGCGATCCATAGGCCTCAGAGCCCAAGACCAGCCCATTTTCGTTTGCTGCCATTAGAGCAGCCACTATCTATATTTCTTTGTGTCACTCAATGTGCTGAAGGAGCCTTGTGCTCTGTGCACTATCTACTCAACATTTGCCTTCCTTGTATCTTACTAAACCTCCTTCCCAGGCCTTGATAACCCATAATGAGAAATCACTCCATTTATTTAAATGCTAAATTCTCCCAGTTCAGTAATTCTGATCATTTTTTAAAAGGCAGAATATAGGGGCGCCCGGGTGGCTCAGTGGTTTAAGCATCTGCCTTCAGCTCAGGTCAAGATCCCAGAGTCCTAGGATCAAGCCCCGAACTGGGCTCCCTGCTCGGTGGGGAGCCTGCTTCTCCCTCTCTCAATTCCCCTGTTTGTGTTCCCTCTCTCGCTGTGTCTCTCCCTGTCAAATAAATTTAAAAACCTCTTTAAAATAAATAAATAAATAAATAAATAAGAAAATAAAAGGCAGAAAATAGATTTAGCATATTAAACTATGCTATACCAGAAGTTCCCACTTGTCTCTCTAAACCTGCCCCCCCCACCTGTTCCTCGCTTCAGTAAATGGCACCTCTCAGCTTCTCAAACCAAGAACATATTTCATCCTTGTTTCTTCCTTTGTCCCTCTTCCTCTGCATCTGACCCACTGGCCATTTCAAAACCTGAGTCCCACACTGTGTCTCAATTCCTTCCACTCTTCGCATCTCTACCACCACCTCCCAACCCAGGCTACTGTCTCCCCTCACCCTGGCAAGCCCAATCACCTCCTTTGTGATCTTCAGCAGCCAGGGGCTTTGTTTTCCATCCACTTTCAAAAACTTTTTTCTTTTAAATTATGTAAACAAGTACATAAATGGCCTATGGGAGTCTGAAAATAGCCCCCCAAAAGATATCCATGCCTTAACCCTGTGCCTGTAAATGTGGCCTAATTGCGAAAAAGGGTCCTTGCAGCTGTGATGAAGTTACGGATCTTCAGGTGAAGAGATGATCCTAGATTATGTGAGTGGGCCTCAAATATGCATCTTATAAGAGAAAAGGAGAGTCACGAGGCATATACACAAGAGGAAAAGGGAATGTGAGCATGGAAGCAGGCAGAGATGAGAGTGATGCAGACACAAGCTGGGGAATGCAGGTAGCCACTAGAAGCTGGAAGAAGCAAGGAACAGATTCTCCTGTGAGAGACAGGCCTGCCAAGAGCCTGGGTTTGGCCCCGTGAAACACATTTAGGCTTCTGGCCTCCAGACCATGAGAAAATAAGTGTGTGTAGTCTTAAGCCGCCAAGTTTGTGGTACTTTGCTACAGCAGTCACAGGAAACTAGTCCCTTCACTATCAGTGTATAAGTTCAAAAACTACAGGTAAGGTTTAAGTACCTCTTAACCATCCCCTCTCCTCCCACCCACTCTATTTTGCTCATCTAGGGCACCCCTGGTCATAAGTTTGGGGTTTTATCAATCAGTCCTTTTCCTATGCATTTACATACATGAATATACCAAAGAAAGGTGCTATTTATTTTCATGTTTTAGTGAGCCCAAAGTGCTCTCCCAAAATTTATGGTTCAGTTTTGCCTAGTTTTGGACTTTAAGTAAATGGAATAATGCTGCATATGTTCTTCTGTGACTTACTTCTTTTACTTAACATTACGTTTTTGAGATTCATCCATATTATTACTAGTATGGATCTACAGTTCATTTGTTTTTCTCTTCTGCAGTGTATTCCATGAACACATCACAATCTCTTTATGCATTTACATCGAAACTGATCTCAGGAAAGGGTAGTTCCATCATAATATTCCTTTCCTGGAGTCCTCCAATGGCTTCTTCTTTTTTTTTTTTTTTAAGATTTTATTTATTTATCCGACAGACAGAGATCACAAGTAGGCAGAGAGGCAGAGACAGAGAGGAGGAAGCAAGCTGTCCGCAGAGCAGAGAGCCCGATGCGGAGCTCGATCCCACGACCCTGGGATCATGACCCGAGCCGAAGGCAGCGGCTTTAACCCACTGAGCCACTCAGGCGCCCCCCTCCAATGGCTTCTTACTGCAGTTTCAGAACATCAGACTCTTTCTGTGGCCCATTCTTGTCTCTCCCATTCATTTTATCCCACTTTCTCGATTCACAGCTTTCTTTGGGTTCCTTGAACACATCAAACTCACTCCTACCTTACGGCACTTTCTGTTGCCCATCCCTGAACCACTGCATCCCCAGATGTTTGCATCCCCATCTCCTTTCTATTCAAATTTTCTGGAAGTTCATCTCATCTCTGCAGACCCCCTAACCACTTAATCCAAATTAGCACTCATTCACTCCCATTGCCCTGTCTTCTTTTCCTCCCTGTACCTCTCCCTATCTGCACTTGCCCTGGGCATCTGCTTCCAGGTCTACTGTCTTTGGTCACTCTAGTATGTATCTCTCTGAAGGCACAAACCTTTTTTACCTACCATTCCCAACTCCAACAGGTAGAAAACAGTGTCTAGCATGAAGTGGATGTTCAGCATATATTTGTCATATATATGGGTCAGTGAGGGCTGTAATATGGAATGTGAGAAGCTGCAAGGGCATTTGTTGAAATGGGGTTTTCATTTTATCTCTTACTGTGAGCTTTTCTTTCCCCCTCTCTTATATTTTTAAGCAGGGTGGAGAGTGTGCTCTCAGGGGTGACTAAACCATTAGACTATTATTAGTGAAGCAGGGGTTGCTGGTTACCATACTAACCAGGCCTCTCCTTAGCCCGAAGGAAAAGATCTACCCAAGCCTGTCTGATAACTTGGACAGGATTCCAAAAGAAGAAGAGACTGTCCCCCAACTAGGTCTGCCTTTGAGAGAACACAACATCTTGGAGACACCAAAGACCAGTCTGGCGGGTTCAAAAATAAAACAACACCCCCACCACCACCAAAAGAATTTGCCTTACATTTACTTTACAAACTTTCAGAGCCTCTTATTATACTCCATGAATTTGATTCCAAAATTTATCTAGTTTCATTGCAGACACAGAGCATTCATAATTCCTTTTAGAATTATGAATTATTATTCATTATTAACAATTATTATGTTAATTAATCATTTATATAATCTATTTATATAAATTAATTTCTGTATTTATAAATTAATACATTGAATCTCTTAATTAATTAATATATTATTATATTAATTAATTAATTAATATATTATTAATATATAAAGTATATTATTTATATAATTATTATATTAATATTAGTATAATTATTATTATAATTATTAGTCCGAGTTTTAGATTTTAATTATTTTAATTATTATTTAATTAATTATTTAATTATTTCTTCATTCTCTATACCCAGAAAATACCAACATAGACTGACCAACCAGAGGGCTAACCATTAAATTTCAGGTGTCAACTGGCTGTATGATCTTTAATAGTTTACTGTATCTCTTTGAGCTTTGTAGATATTTTTGTGAAAATTAAGTGCATTAATAACTGTAACATGCTTGGGTAACCAAGCTCCAAGCAAGTGTTAGTTTCATGTGTGTGTCATTATTGGGTTGGTATCCAATAATGATGGTAGTTGCTCCGCATGTGAAGCTACTGCTCTCAGTGTTCTTTTCTAGAGTTTGTTAAGGAAGTGTGGGGGAAGAGGCAAGTCCTCCAGAGATGTAAAGCTTCATTCATTACCCTGAACAAAATTTTCCATAATTTCACAGACTCTAATTCTACCTAGAAGAAAGCCACACAGATACTACCTTCTTAATTTTTTTCAAGCTGCCCCTGCTTTAGCACTGTTCTACCATATCAAAACATAAGAAGCGATACTGTTACCATGACATATAGGATCTACTGGTTTCCCAGTTGAGCTCATGGTCTCTTCAGGGAAGGGCCCATGTGTTATTCTTTTCTTTCATTGCATGGTACCTAAGATGGCAGTCACATACTGGTAGAAATAACCTATCTACCTATTTATTATCTACCGAAGCTTAAAGCTCAGGGCTTCTAGTTCCTGTCCTCCCCACAATGGCTGCACATTCTCTGGGGTTTAAGTGGGCACTTCTGAGCTGAGTGCCAGGACTGACCATCCTCCATCCCACAGCAGCCCGCATCCACAGCTGTCCCTTTCCTGCATGTTTTAGATCAACCCTGGGAGAGAACTCAGCACTGTTCCTGACTGCTACAAAACTAAAACAAAAACCAAAAACCACTTTCACAAAGAATGTGTATATGTTGGGGACTTCACTGAAGATCTGGAGTGATGAAGGATGGTTATAGCACAGCACTGCAAATAATGTGTATTTTAGTGTCTGACCCCCATTTCTCTTGCAGTTCTTAGTCTCTCTGTAAATAAATCTCATGTCACATTATATGGCTTTCCTCTCTTCTCCCTATCTCCCTGACTTCTAGCTGCTCAAAAACAAAAACAAAGAAAAAAAAGCAACAAAAAGTATTCTCCATTTTGAAGACCAAGTCTACCTTTACAGTCCTTACCCACAGGCTGTGCTTTGGCCACACCAAAAGCCTTCTGTACATCCTGGAACATTTGGTCCAGGCCTCACATATTCTAGCCCCCCATCTGGACTGACTACAGGAAGGACACAGTGTCAGTATTCCTGGTCTCACTGATGTGAATTACACCACCTTCCTCCATGGGCAGAAGAAGCTCAAGTCAGTACTAGCTTTAAATGATAATTTTTCCCTTCTGTTTTTAGAGGGCATTTGTCACTAAGGCACAATAGCCTAACCTCCAAAGAAGATCAGACAGAGACTTCGGGTTCTCATTTTATTGTGCAACAGTTATATAGAAGCCACTCTAGACCAACCACATTCTTACATTAAATTGTTACTCAATTATTAGCTCTAGATAATAATTCCATGTTTGAATCATGGACAGACTTTGTCAACCAGATCCTGTTGTCACCTGAAGAAGACAGCTGCCAGTGAGCCAGGCACTGACATTCTGTGCCTCAGGTTCTCATCTCTTAGAGAGAAGGGACTAGATGAGCATGGTAAATCTAGGATCACAAATCATCATGTGGTATGGTACAGAAAAAGGCTGAGCAGCACTAAGTATGTTTCAATAAGTGCAGCAAAAATAAAATCATTTCAGGATATCATAAATTAAATATGTTTTATATCTCTATATTTATATTTCCTACATTTGCATAATTTCCTATGAGGCATTTAAATCTACCAAACTAAGAAGACAAAACTAGGGTAAAATGCAGCAAACAAAAATATTAACATTTACAGGGAAGTCACCAACTGAAGTATTTTTTTTTTTCCCAAAATTTAGACTCAGTGTTATACCTTGGTTCAGTTAGTATTGACCTTATATATTTTTCCCACATTACTAAACTAGACAAATCTGGAACAACAGAATACTCTTTGAGCTAAGCATAAAACAAGCCAGTAGTTCACTTAGTTCAGCTCATGGATTTTCATGTTAAGAACAAATAAAAACAAGCTACCAAACAAAAAACATCTCTCTGACATAGAAATATTTTTCTCCTCTAGAGTAAAGAAAAATAAATATCCATAGTTTTTCCTCACTTAATTTTGTGATCCAGTGATTAAAGAGCCAAGAGAGAATAACTTCCCTGGTCTACAAAAGATCAATTAATCATAACTCAAGGGTTTTTTTCTCCCTAGCTGCCCCCGTAAAGGAAGGAAAGTGACAACTTCAAAAACAACTCAAATATAAGGGCTATAGATATACAAAATAAAAAATTCAAGGCAAAACCCCAAAATAAATAGACACAATTTCAAGAACTGAACAGAATATGACCAAATATATATATTTATATCTTCTAGCCCTGTGTTCATTCTTAGTAACACAAGAGATACTTTATATTTTCTTGGCCATGTTTAAGCCATTCAAGCACTATTGCTATAACTTCTTTTTCACTTCATAACCTTTATTTCAGTTTCAGCTTTTAAAAGAACTTTTTATTCATCACCCCAACTCAAAAACCAGTAGGCACATTTTAAGTATGCTGCCACCAAGTGGCAGTCCTGCTACAGTCACCTGAGCCAAACAAAATCCTTTGGTTTTGCCTACTATTCAGAAGTAGATCTCTACTAATACCTTTTTCTTTATAGACTTATTAGGCCTCTTTACCACCTTATTTTCCCACCACTGATACATCAAAAAGAGCTACAGCTACAGTCACCTAATAATATATTTCCTTGTCCTCTAGCACAAATTCCTTCAGAATAAAAATGCTAAGTAAAAACAGAATTGCCTTCCATATGATACCAATTGCCATGTTAAATGAATAATCTTGAATATATATATATTTTTTAAGATTTTTTTAAATTTATTTATTTGACAGAGAGAGATCACAAGTAGGCAGAGAGGCAGGCAGAGAGAGAAAGGGAAGCAGGCTCTCCGCTGAGCAGAGAGGCCCGACGCGGGGCTCCATCCCAGTACCCTGAGACCATGACCTGAGCCGAAGGCAGAGGCTTTAACCCACTGAGCCACCCAGGCGCCCCTAATCTTGAATATATTTTAGAGGGAACTGTAAAGAAATTAACATCTAAGGTATAGCTTTGTACCTTTTACACTAATTCTCAGCTTTTCTTTAAATCACCTTATCTAAATTGCCAAGCTTGACATCAAAGTCCCCCCTCAGCAATTTGTCCAAAACTTCTGTGTTCCTTCACATTCAAAGAGCCCTCTGGGCTTTGCTAACATCCATATATTCTCTCTCAGTCTCACTAACCAGTATTCTAGGTACCTCATCCAGGCTGTTGAAATGAATTCAGTGCTCAAAGCTTCTTCTTCTTTTCTCTTCATGCGACAGCAGAGAGTACACAAACCTTATTTTCTCTTTCTCTACAACTACAAGTAGCTAAGTTTCCACTTTATTCATTTTTGTCCCAACATTCCTAATCTCCAAGCAGCTATTTCCAATAAGAGCATCTGGCAGAACTTGTTAAAACTAATTTCTATAGAGGACTTAATTAGTTACATCAAGCTCCCAACTACCTTAGCAATATACTCAGATCTTTCAGCCTTGTAAACTGTCTCAATGATGCTTAAAAAACAAAACAAAATGAAAAAAAAAAAAAACAACAACAAACAGGCAGCATTGTAAAAACTGCTTTCCAAAGGCACCCATATCCCTTATACAGAGCAGATCTCTTTTATAATGAAAAGTTACTACATTTTTTTTTGACAGAAACTTAATTGGTTTCATGACAGGGGAGTATTCATACTGCTTTGGGGGCATATTTTACAATCCATTCAAACTCACAACCACTATGTGTACAGCCTCTAGAAGAACATGAAAATGGGGTGATTTTAAAAGTAATATTAATAAATTGGCCACAGAGTTTCTCTGCTTCTAATATAGAATGTCTAAGCATTTTTTTTTTCGTTCACCTCCTCCTCCCACCTTCTCCTCTGCCTCCTTCTTCCTCCTCTACCTCCCTTTCCTTGGTCTCTCACAAACCTCTCCTTTCTCTGTTTAACCTTTCTCAATGTTTGGCTTTGCCTGCACTTCACTGGCTGGGCTCACCACCCAGCCTGCTTCTAGCCATACTCCCAGGAGAGGGGAACAGCTCCCAGATTCAGCATCTCCTAAAACCTCTGCCTGTTCTGGGTAATTCCAGGCAGCCCCACTGGCAGTCCTGCTCCATGAGAGAAACATAAATATGTCTTTTTATTGCAGAAGAATAAAGGTTTGATTCACCCATTAATGTTTAAAATCTTTATATATTGTTTTCTCTCTCCTTTTCTGCCATTTGTACAGATTTAGAAGACAGGAAATTTAGAATTTGAGGAAGACTGCCTCAAATTCCACATCTTGGAAGTTTTTTGCCTGTTAAGTTAGAGTATTGGACTAGTTGAAATATAAGGCACTTTCTGGCTTAAAATTAAGAGATGCCATCCTTAACAAATTCATATAATTTCTGATTAAAAATAATACTTAACGGAATGTCATTTATGGGCTGCCTGCTATGTACCAGTCATTACTACACTATATAATCATAATAGTTAACACCCACTGTGTGCCAACCATATGCAAAGCACTTCATATACATTGTCTCATTCACTCCTTCAACACTAAGAGACATGTACTACCAGATTCCCCTTTTTGATAATGAAGAAATTGAGGCACATGAGAGAATAAAACTTGCTCAAGATCACAAAACTAGTAAGTGGTAGAGACAGGATATGAGCCCAGTCAGTCTGACTCCAGTAGGCAAGGTCTTAATCACTATTCTCTACTCAGAACAACCCTACAAAAATGGTATTTTTACCAGAGCTTATAGGAAATAAACATTCACACACTGAGCTACCTCCCAGAGAAAACTATCAAGTCATTAAACAGAAATATGCATTGGCTTTTGCTGTGATTGTTTTTTTCTCTCTTTTTAAAAAAATTAAAATAGAATGTATTATTTGCCCCAGGGGTACAGGTCTGTGACTGAGAACATCATGATCATGTATAAATTGATATACAAATAGAAACATTAGGGAAAGAGAAACAGAACTGTATTAAGCAAATATCCTATCAATAGAATGTTGTACATAGCTTAAGATTTTGTAATAGAAATGGTATAAAAAATGTGGTATAACATATATAAAATATATTGATGTTCTAACATTAAATGCAAAAACATCACAAAAATATTGTATTTTTTATTTCTAGAAATTCTTTGTTATCAATCTGCTTGCTCTTTACCCATATTCCACTCCATCTTATAAAACATATTATTCTGTATTCTGTGGCCCATATTGCCAAAACCTGAATTTTTTTAAGGTCTTATTTTATTATCTGTTGTTTCTGCTGGCTCCTGTTAATAATGTCTTATTTCTTTGTATGTTTAATGATTTTTTACTATAAAGAGCTAATTACCTGTAGAATTTTAGCTGTGGAAAATCTTTGAGGCCTAGGATAGAGGTGGATTCCTCAAAAAGAGATCACCATTTGCTTCCGTCTATAAATGGAGACATTACCAATACTAAAAAACTTCAAAAAAATTTGCCAGCTTCAGATATTTTAGGTCACCCAGGTGATATGAATTTGATCTTCAAAGCTTCATGACAGATGGCTTATGCTTACCAATTTTCAAGGAAAAGTTTTCCCCCACTAGCTCACTGCCAAGGTTTGAGCCAATTTTTCCTGTAGTCCCTAAGTGGACAAACTTTTATTTTTAATTCCCACTGGCACTGCTGGAGCAGCTTCATGGAGCTCCACATTTCTGGAATGTGTTCTGATTGGATTCCCTACCTTTTGTGAGCCCTGAGCTTTGTCTTCCAAATCCCAAGCCCCATGAGAACTAGAAAAATAAGGATTAGTTTTACCCAGAAATATGCCCTCATGGTACTGTTAGGTTGAAGTTAGACCTTAGCAGTGGAAGGAATGCCCCGAGACAGAGTCCCAACTCGTTGAGGACATGAGTCAATGACCTTGTGGCTTCCAAGACCTTTGGCCTGACAGACCAAAGAGCCACAGGTGCAGAACATGCACTCTCCTCTTCCACCTCTGCCCCACAGTAACTTCTAAACTCATTATAAAATATTTTCATTGCAGGTACAGTCCCTCCTCCACACTGAGAAAGGCTGCCTTGTGTTCTGGTACAAACCTCGTAGGGTCAAAAAACCCCTCCCAACCTGTGTGAGGTGTTTCCCAAATGACTGGAAGCAGCCTCCTTTAGAAACCACTCCACTGTAGTCACAGCTCCTCCAGCCCAGAGACACCCAATAATATCCAATTCCAAAAATAGCATAACAGCAGGTTCCACTACACAGAATCTCCTGAATCTCCCATGTTGAGAGTATACTTTCACTTGAATAAACTGCTTTGTGCTTGTTACTTTCCTTCTGTCTGTCTTTGTTTGAGTGTGGATCCCCAAGAAAATCTTCTCATGGGAAATCCAAGGACTGGAACCTCCATTCACACAAGGAAGACAGTCTCTCACCACTGACAGTAACTGGAGTCCCTCCTTCATTCAGTTCTGTGCCTGAATATTCCCTAGTTTCTTACAAGCTCATGGAAAATTACATAAAAATTTCTTAGGTTTCTATTTAGCATATTTAGCTGTTTTCAGTAGAGGGTCAGTTCAGGCACTTGGCCACCATTTTGCAATCTGGGTAAGTTATTTTCCATCACCAAAACACAACTTCCATATATAGAAGATGGATTCAATATTAGTAATAACATTAAATCCAAAACTTGTCATTAAGATTGAATGACATTAGCTATGTAAAAGTACTTTGAAAGCTGTCAGGTGCTACAAAAATATTAGCTATAATTGCTATCTTTTCTTTACTCATTCACAAATACTTATTAAATGCCTACTGTGTAAAATACACCACTCTAGATGCAAAGAGTATAGCAGAGTTAGAGAAAGAGAGAAAAAGGGCAAAGTAATGAGGAGATAGAAAGTTACAGCACCTCTCAGTATGTTAAAGCCAGATCTACACATTCTGATTCAACACCAATGGTCTCCCTTGGCCAAAGAGGACTTAGGTAGATAGCCTGAGGGCATCTTCAAGGCACAGGATGCTTTGTGAATTACCAGGTGTAAAACCAGAAAATCTCTGGTAGGGGTGGGCCGGGGTAAAGTGGGAGATTATTGCCTTTCTTCATAACTTTTCTGAACAATCTGGCTTCTTAGTATATAAATATATTGCTTTGATAAAAAATAGAAAGAAAAAAATTCCTATAATATACCCTTGGTGTATGGCTACTGAATTTTAATGAGTAATATGTACATACGTTGGCAAAAACAGCCTGGGGCCTATATTGGTCAACATCTCCCAGCGATTCCTAGCACTGAAGGTCTTCCATAAATATGTATGAACAAGGGAGTGGGGAAGTGACCAGAGGAATGAATGAAATGAAGTCATGTTTTTTAAAAAAGGCAATGTTAGTGGCTAAGACTACAACACATATATTCTACAGGTTATCTGCAAAGGAATTACAGAAAACACTGTCCCTTTCGGAGTATACAGCCTTGTGCCAGAATGGAGGTGTGGCAAACTAAACTTGGACTGAATTTCAGTTCCCACTAGTGCTCTCGACTGGGCCCCTTTATCCATGAAAAACCTATATAAAGTAGCTCTTAGTTAAGAGCACAGGTTTGGAACTAGATGCAGGGGTTCAACTCTTATCTCCTCTTTCCAGCAACAGTATGACCTTAGACAAGTAATTAAGTCTCTGGTTTCCTCATAAATCATGTGGAGATAACAGCACCCAACAATAGCCTTGTTATGAAGATCTAAAAATGCATAAAGTACAGCACCAACAATATTGTTTTTAGATAGTAATTGGTCAATGCTTGTCATATTCCTGCATCACTCACTTTGGGTACATTTGCAAAATGTATTTCAGTTTGCACATCTTAGCTGTAGTCTATGTGACCACTGAATGCAAAGACTGAAAACTTCTTTTCCACAGACATATATCAGCTGGGACATATCAGCTCAAAGCTAAATGAGTTGGTGAAACTCACTTCACCTTCTTGAGTATCAATTTTCTTTGTATCGTTATAGGGCCTCGTAGTCTAGCTCTGAAGCCTAAATGAGATTGTGTATAAAAGTGTTGTCATTGTGAAGTACTGTACTATCAGAAAATATTAGAGGTAACCCAAGAGCATAAAGCATAAATCCATTCTTACTTCTCTTCTATATCCACAAACATGGGAGGCATTCAGTAGATACTTCTGAGTTAGTAAATAAAGCTGCCAATGAATGAGAGTTTAACGATGTTTTTCAAAAGGCCTTGTGAGTCACCTACACCCATATTACCTAGGGAAGTTATTTAAAAAAAAAATCCTGGGGAGTGGACTACGTTAGTAGTTTCCAACCTTCACTGAACACTAAACTGATCGAAGGTGCTTTAAAAAATTCTAAAGCCTGTGTCCCACCCCCAGAGGTCTAAATGAAATTGGTCTAGGGATATGGTCCAGGCTCCTGATCTTTAAAGTTCCCTTGGTTGATTCTAATGTCCAGCGGGGTTGAGAATGCTTACTCTAATTTAATGACCTGAGTAGTAAGGCATACACTGATATTTGGCAACCCAAAAGTCATTTCCAGCCCCCTTCTCCCTTGCAACTCCAATCCCCTCCAGCTTGGAAGGAGAAATGACTCATTTTTTTTCAGCTTTCACTAAAGTAAGGGTAGATCATGTCCCCAGGTCTGGGTCAAAGGTCAGAGGTCTGCTGGATTAGAGGAAGAGGCTTCTTCAATACTTTCATTGTTCTGATAAAAAGAGACAAATGTGCCTAAATGTGCCTCATGCGCCTCTCCTTGCTTACTCTCTTTCTCCCTTGAAGGCCATGTGCAGCTGGACCTGCCATGAACCATAAAAAAAAAGCCAACCAAGAGGACCTCAAAGGTGTCAGCCTTGACATTGTTGAGTCTCTGAAACAACTTCAGCAACCTTCTTGAAAAACAAAACAAAACAAACAAAACAAAAGGAAAAAACCAGACTCCTGGGTAGTTTAAGCCACCAAAATCCAGCTTTTTGTAGCATGCAGATGAACACAATCCTAACTGACAGAAATAGATTCCGTCTATTTTCTTTTGCCCCAATCTTCACAGAAGACACTAATATATTAAATACTTTTATGTAAAAGTGACTACAAGTTTATTTACAGAGTGATGAGTCTGCCTGGGAAGGAATCTGAAGAGTGGCTTACTTGAAGGTGCGGCCTCCTCTCACAAAAAGGAGATTGTCCTACCTGTTCAAACACCCATGAGGTAAGTGAGAGAAGGGGCTTTCACTGAAGGATTTCCTGGAAAGTTTTCCTCCTTAATTGTTCCTTTACAGAATTGCCTAACATTTAGATTAAGGACAAGCATTAGAGAAAAAGTACACATTCCATTCCCAGCCCACCTACCCCTCCCAAACTTGGGTGACTGTTCTAGGAAGAATAACTAGGTTTATCCCTGACTGACTCTGGCAGCTTTCTGAATTGCCTGGCAAAGAGCTAGCTAGTTCAGAGGTTCTCCTGCTCATCTCAGCTGTCTCATCTTCCCACCACATCTGCCGGGGTTATTAGCACAGCTATGTTACTCCTCTGGGCAGCTGACATTGCCAACAAAATGTCTGCCCCCTCTAGCAGGACCCCTCATGACAGCAAAAACCCTCAATCTCATAGGCTGCCCACTCTCAAAGTACCTATAAAAAGGGAAAGAGGGGCGCCTGGGTGGCTTAGTGGGTTAAGCCTTTGCCTTCGGCTCAGGTCATGATCTCAGGGTCCTGGGATTAGGCCCCGCACCGGGCTCTCTGCTTCCCTTCCTCTCTCTCTGCCTGCCTGTCTGCCTACTTGTGACCTGTGTCTGTCAAATAAATAAATAAAATCTTAAAATAAAATAAAATAAATAAAAAGGGAAAAAAAACAGGAGAGCAGAGTTCTTCTCCTGGAATATGACTCCTAGAGTGTCCACCTGTATCCAGCCACCCACAGGTGTCTCCATGGAATGGTAGATAAAAGCAACTGTGCTTATCCCAGGGTTGAGCCTCTAATTATAAGTTCCAGTCTGTATATTAAACACTTGTAGTTCTTTCTTGGGCTATTCACATCACACACAAGTTTCCCTGTACTAATTTGGGCTATCCAAGCTTCTTTCTCCCTGTCCTCACCTCTTCCCATGGGAACTCTGTCAGACTAGATAGTCACTCAACCTCTACAGCAAAATAGTATATTATCTTGTGCTCTCTTACTCAAAAAAGTTTAAAGGTATTCTCATGAAATTCAAAATTTATGAATTGGTATGGAAGAAAGGATCATACCATATGGTGAACCCTAACAGCTTTCCCATCATTACCCCCTACCCCTCTCAACTTCTGTTCCTAGTAAAACATACTCTTTTACTTCCTGCTTCACAAACACAATATGAAAATCCCAACAAGACTCCTGAAGTCAAGATAAAATGCAGTATTTGACAAAACTATTTAACTACTGGAATTGATTGTTCAATCGTAGTTTCCCAGTATCTGCTCCAAGAAAACTTGATCCTTTAGTTCCAGGATCAAGTTTGGGGATTTGCCTTTTCACAAAATGTAATTTTAATAGCTCAACAAATTTGGGAAATATGACGACTAATAAGGAGGAAAAAATGTCCTCCTCCTATCTTGCTCTGTGTAAAACCTACCTGTCTTTCAAACCCTAACTCATATTCTCAACCTCGAGGCCCTCAGACCACTCCAATCCATGATGCTCTCACCTTGTGCTCCACTTACCTTCACTTGGCACTAAGCAGTGTTTCCCATGGCTTATGTTCTATATAACTTTCACATGACAGCATGCTTTATCTCATTAACCCAAGGGTCCTTAAACAGAAGCATGCATCAGAATTACCTGGGCAAGTATTTTCAACATGCAAATATCAAGGGGGCTTTGCTCCTGTTGACTCTATTCCGAAGAAACAGCATGATTCCAAGACAACTCTACTTTGAAAAGCTTTCTAGGTAATTCTGGTGAGTGGTCACCCCTCTTTTACCTCACACCACACTTTGGGAGGAATTCTTGCATTGATCATATTATGAGATCCTTGAGGGTGAGTGCAAGGGCAGTGTCTGATGTTGCCTTCTGCTTTCGAAAGACTTACCTGATCACTTAAATTTGGTGAAGTGAGAATTCAATCAAGATACATAGTCTATTTGAATGACTGAATGATGACTGATTGAAAAGGGTAAAAAAGGGCACCTGGATGGCTCAGTCAGGTAAGTGTCTGCCTTCAGATCAGGTCATGATCCCAGGGTCCTGGGATCAAGCCCCACATTGGGTTCCCTGCTCAGTGGGGAAGCTGCTTCTCCCTCTCCTCCCCACTCATGCTCTCTCTTGCTCTGTCACTATCTCTGTCGCTCTCAAATAAATAAATCCTTTTCTTTTTAAGGGTAAAAAAAGAAAAAGCCTCTGTAGTGGCAAATAATTAATTTTCATTCAACTTCTGTTCCCTAGTACATGCACTCACACTGTACCTAGTTGCTAAAAATTTGGAAATCTACTTGCTCCATGTGTAGGAATGTTAACCACTGACAAGCAAAAATCAGTTAAGAGGTATCAAATATATTGGAAAGATGGATGACCTCTCGCTTGTCCCAGAGCATCAAATCAAGAATTCCCCTACCCATCTTAGTCACAGGCACTGGAAAATCTGGGGGCATATCCAGAGGCAGTCAACATAAACTTACAACTGCCAGAGAACTAACGTAAAGTTCTCTCATTCTTCAAAAGTCTTCCTAACAAGGCTGAACTGGAATTGCTTTGACTCTTACATTAAAGCAGGTGCCACCAAGCAAGTAACAAAACCAGCAAAGGCTAGTGCCTTACAAGGATCAGTTCTAGCAATTAGATAGAATAATATGGCAGCCCAGATGGTGCACTCTGTAATTCTGACACAGTAGGAAGGTCAGCTTGCTGGAGATATCTTCTCTCCTGAACTGTCAAGGAATCTATTGCAGCAGTTCACTAAAATGTAGTGGGTTGTTAACAAACAGCAATCAGGCATTATTAACATCTCATGGTGATTGATTTGTCATGTTGATTTTAGTTACCCATTAGGGCTTTAAGGAAAAGAATGTAAGATGAGTGAGTTCTGATTGAGTAAGAGACACTGGTAAGGGCAGTAGGGCTAATTATGGCACGCCAATGGAGGTTCTGGCTGGCAAGAACATGAAAAAACCGAGAACCAGAAAGAGCTAGGGGAGGGGAAGGGAAGGTGCTGAAAGAAAGTGACTTAAGAATTAGAGGGACAAGGTGTCAGCTTACAAAAAGCATTGGGAACATAGATGTGCTGTATTTGGGATTATGAAAGTGGTAGTCGAGGAAATTGTGTGAATCTAATTCCCAGGACCTACAAGAGACCAGCCGGTATAAACCTCCAGATAGGAACAAAGTCTGATTATTATTGTTCAGAAATTACTGGTTTAACTCACATACACAGACACCTACCACAGATGAGAGGCACCCAGTGTACCTATTTGCTTCACTCCAAACTTCTGCATTCACTCCTCTGGACTACTAAGACATGCTGAGTATAAGTGTACTTCTCTTAGCTGACCTTTATTCCTCAATGAACCTATATCTACAGTTTGACCTTTCATTGAGCTGAACTCACATCACTGAGAGTGCTTATGCAGGGAACAAACAGTTTCTCAATACTGAATTGAAAAAAAAAAAAAAAAAAAGAAAGAAAGAAACCCCTGAAGAAAAGCCAATGAAATGAAGAAACAAGGAAAGAGAGAAAAAGAGGAGAAACAAAGACAGGAAAAAGGAGGAAGGGAAGGAAGAAGAAATAAAGGGAAGGAGGAAGAAATGTAGGAACCTGGTGTTCCAGTCATAGTATTATTATGATCTGGGAAGTATTCCTGGGGGAAGGTATGGCCCAAGTTGAGTAGAAATTGATAGCAAGAGCCAAGAGGCAGGCAGACAAATATGGATTCAGTCTTTCTCATGGCCAATCTAAGGTTCTAACCTTGGGTGCCTTCCCCAAATCCAAAGAGGGTCTCTCCCACCCAGTATTTATTAGTTTTGTCAACTACTGCCTGGGTACTACTTCTGTCACTAAGGTCTTTAGAGCAGATGTGCTCAGAAACTACCTGAAAAGCTGGAAATTAATGATTCTAGCAGTAATCCACGTCTTAACAGAAACAAGATCTTCCTTTGGTAGGGAAGTTCTTGTGTAGGCTACTATATTTATGTGATGATACCGAGTCTCTTCCAAAGGGGGCCAGTGTGAGTTAAGAACTCTGCAAAAATAAAAACCTGGAGCCTCTGAGGGTGGTAACTAGGGAGGAAAATTCCTGGGCAATGAGAAAAGACTGAGCTTTTTACTATTGTTATTTACATGCATATAAGAGGTTCCAAGTGTGCTAATCTCTTATCATGGTAATTTCTACAACTCTTGCCCTTGAAACAGTCCCTTCATGTTCTACCTACTATCATGAATAAGCACGTATATTTTAAGTCCTGGAAATTAACAATAAATTTTAAAAGCAAACTGCAGTGCCCACTTTATGAAGAAGCCATGATCCACATCAATACACAGTGAAATGGTTCCATGAATGAGCTTCAGGCTCATCAGTTGTGGGTCTGCATCCAGGCTTTATGGTTACCCACCTATGTAAATGAAGAAAAGTTCTATAGGATGGCTAAACCTCAGTTCTTCATCTGTACAATGCAAACAATAAAGAGCTACCTATATATAGGAAAGTTCATGGATTCCATAATTTAAGTGATATTTAATCTGGCAGTGACTAAATCTTGCAAGGTCCTAGAATCCTTTGTGGTGCATTGGGCCAGGAATTCAAAAGCCTAGGTTCTATGCCCACCTCTGTCATAAATAAGCCCTGTGGCCTTTGTTTTATCCTTTCATCCATTACATTTTAGTTTCCTCACTTGTTAAACGAAAATCCTCAACTACAGTCTACTATAATCCTCAATGACAGTCTACTAGACAACTAGAAATACACTGATTCTTCTGTGGAAGATAATCTTTTTGAAAGAAGTTGGAGAAATTGTGATCACCATAGAGGTCACGTGATGGAAGTGATGCCTTCTGGAAGTCTCAAACAAAGATCATCTTGACGACCATCTTCAAGCCTCAATTAGATATGAGTTACATACTTCACCCAAAGGGAGAAATTTAAACATGGTATTTCCAAAGTGTGAATTCCATGTCTACCTCACCTGCTGGTTCATTGACCATCCCTTTTAATGGTTGTTAAAAAGTGGATATGACTACATGTGACCCATCCCCTCTATCGTTCTCCCATCCTGCTCCCCTAACCCTATCCCAATGACCCATGACCTTCTCAAGAATTGGTTTGGTAAGTGGGTGGGGATGTTCAGTCCATCAACACTAGAGGGTTCAAGAAAACCACTGAGGTCTAGTATTAGGGGAAGAGTATAGCTAATTAATTTTAAAAGATGTGATTTGGACAGGATTTCAAGATAGACACAAACATATTTCTCAATGATGATGATAAGGGATTAAGTCAGAATCCCACTGGGTGTGGTAGTATGGGGAGGAAAGACCAGAGATATTTTTTTCTGAGGCCAAGAGCTCTAAAAAAGCTAATATAAGGTGTGACCCTGAAAGGACTCTTCAGACCTGAAGTACAGATGCTTAGTAGATGTTTACCCAGAAGAATTCTGAAATTTTCATGTCTCTACAAAGAATGTGTACATGGAAAGATAGTTCAGAATTATCAATTTTCAAAGAACTCAAGGAAACAGTAACAAAAGAATATTCTTGAACGGTATTTTTACTTGTTTTAATCTTCCTGGCCATATTAAAACTCAGAGATCAAAGAACTGGCAGGTAATTTACAAATTAATCTGTCCAAATTCCTGATTCCCTATAGGCATAGTTTCACCATCATTTATCCATGAAGAACTAAGAACCTGAAAACATTAAATTGAAGATACATGGTTATCCCTGTAGTTAACAATGAATGGCAGGGGGAACTGGAAGGTACAAAGTTTGATGTTTTATAAAGGCTTTTAATTCCTGGAGACTTCTTGGCATCACTCTGGTAATCACCTGAAAGAATTAGTATCAGTTTAGTTCTCCAAGGCACTAGCCTAAATCAGTGCTTCTCAAACGTAGGTATGCATCAAAGGTGCATGTGACAAGAACCTGTGAAAACACAGATTTGGGGCCTAAGCACTAGAGATTCTGACTCTGTAGATCTGGGGTGGAGCCTGAGAGCTTGTAATTCCAACAATTTCCCAGGGATGCCGGGAAGATCTGGGAATGGCCTAGATTATTTCTTGGAGTCTGTTTCCCTACATCATTTTCTGAGGTCTAACTTTTGATAACTGGTAGGCTGCCTTGGTCCAATTTACTGTAGAGGAGGTAGAGGCAGAGAGGAGGTAACTTCCCATACAGGCTGAGGAAATGTGGTATCAGTTCTGTGATCAATAGAAAGAGGTCCAGAGCATGATGGTGTAAGCAGAGTCACAGAAGCAATTTAACTCAAACATATTTTCAAAAGAGCTGGGACAATGATGCGTGTGTTTATCTGCTTTTAGAAGGCTTTGCCCTCAACTCTTGCTGAACCCTATGGGGTCTGAAGTAGGTACTATTATATCTTAGAAATAATATATGGTTTCTATAAATGTCTTCCTTCCTTCCCTCCTTCCTTCCTCCCTCTTTTTCTTCCTTTCTTCTGGAATCACTGAGTTAAAAATTAAAAAGAACAAACTATATTAAATTGACAAAACACAATTTGGAACTCATCTCAAGGCTATGTACTTGAAGACTGCCATTCTGTGTTCCTGGGCTTTTTGCTAATGGAAAGGAATGGAGATCCATCTTGGAATTTTCCCAGCATCCTTTACAGTGGTAACCTCCTGTGACTAAAGCCCCTATCCCACCCTATCATTATGTAAGACTTTAGAGTCTGGTTAGCACAAAGACAAGGACAGCCATGAAAGTCGGGGTTGGAGGAATCATCCATCTCACTGTCAATGGCATGCATCACTCTGATGCTTCAAGCCCTATATACACACATCATTTTGTGTGATTTATGGCCCTAATTAGATCCCAGTGGCAGGATTCCATCAGCTAACAATGCATATCCTAATCACCTTTTCTTCATACAAATGATTTCCTTAACTTTGCATGCATAACTTAACAGCTTTTATTTTAAAAACTCATGTTAACAGCTTTCCTGTGGTAACCAGTAGGGGTGCTATGATAAGAATCTAATTTGCTGTAAAAATGACTCATTTGTCAAATAAGCATTAAAATAATTGTTCCCCTTTTGACTGTTACCCTGCTGTTTCCAGTCATTTTCCAAAACTAAATTATTTACTCATTTGAAAGTTCAGCTGTGCATATTTTAATTGATATTCCCTCATAGGACTCATATTGTTAATGACAATAATTAACCCGAAAAGGCTGCTAAATAATTATGCTGGAAAGATATGAAGTATTTGCACAGAAAGTAAAATCAGCATTTGAAAAACTATCAAAATGTAAAACTTTCATATTTTATGGCAAAGCACAGTAATAGTTCATAATCAAATTAAAGAAAGAGAAAATGTAGATTATGTGATTTGATGCAGAATACTTTATGTTTTCAATATAGAAAAGTAGTCTAGCTAACAAGATTACTCTGTCATCTCAGTAATCTCCCAATATTACTATTCTATCTGGCAATATAAATTGTTCTCCAGCCTTAGCATGGCTTGGAATGGGAGCAAACTAGTGCTTAATAACAATACCTAACACATATTCCCTGTCTCTCTGTTAGATAAATCTCCCTGTGATGGGCTTTAACAAGCTCCACACACTTCCAGCAGAGACCCGGGCACTAGATAGACTGTATCTCTTTTCCCCAAGAATGCAACTGCCTCTCAGTTTGCTGGGAAGTGGCAAGCCATTGGGATCCAAAGAGAACCAAATTCAGAAGAGCAAGCTGCTATCCCTGAAATCCTGTTAAATCAAAGGAACCACAGTGAGTCTTAGACTTACTAATGTTTGGTCCTTCTTGGCCAGCCTACCAGGTTTCTAGCCCCTAGAATCCCACAAGGCTGACATTCCCATGGGGATGGCTAGAGACCATTTACCCAAATGGACAGTTAGGACTTCTATACTCCTAGGAGTCTTGAGGTAGGAGTCAGAACTTGACTATGTATGTACCACAAGTGTTTTTGAACTAAAGCAGAAAGTAGTTTTATAAGAGCCACACAAGTGCTAGGGCTTCAGTTAAGGTCTCCACTGGTATATTGATATATGCCTCCCAGATGGTAAAAAGAGCCAAAACGAATATCAAGAAATGCCTCTGTCATTGCTTCAACTCCCTTTATTTTTACCTTACAGTTGATATCACTGGTAGCATGATAATGTTGTAATAAAAGTGATAATACTTTGTATTTATATAGTTCTGTTTATTTTTGCTCACAGGTGCAAAGACTAATGCTAATGGAAGGAGGAAGAATAACTTATGAATACACAGCCATGCCCGAATTCCACAAATATCTCTTGCAAGCATTGAATGCATGGAATAAACGGATGGGTGAGTATGGTGCTAATTATGCTTGTCATCAAATAAAATTGCAACTTGCATAAAGAACAAGATTTGATTTTAATATGCATCTAGATTGTTTGTCATTACCCATATCACTTCTTCAACAGTTATTCTTCCCATAAACATTAATTTAGCGGCCACTTTGTGCTTAGTACCTACAATATAGTGGCCAATAGGACAGAAAGAGGCCCTACTCTCAAGTTGCTTACATTCTGGCAGTTAAACCAAAGGGCATATGAGTAAATTTATTTCTAGTCAAGATGGTGAAGAGTAACAATATTTTGAGGCAGCCCCTCTCTCTAAATCTATGGAAATAATACAAAGTAATAATTGAGCTCAATAGTTAAACATTCCTGAGCCAGAATGCAAAGAAATACCCTTAGCTAGAGCAACTGGCCAATTGGCCTCTAGGTGTGGAAGCAAGCACTGGAGTCAGGAATTCAACTCCCTATAAAATGAGAGGTTGAAGTCACAGGACTGAGTGGAGACTTCCCTAATGATGAAATAAAATCAAGAGTAGGGGTGGGATACTTCTGCCCTGTTTTGCCTGCCTCTGTGGCTGTGGCTCTAAAGAACAGGATAGGGGCATATTCGGCTTTACAAACAAAAACTGAGCTCAGTCATCCATTGAATCAGTGCCCGGACCTGCCACATTCCGAATATCATCTTAAAGAGAAGTTAAAAAATGCTATTATTTTAAGATCCAATCCTGAACTTGGGGCAGAGAGAACCAAAGGTAAGGTAGAGGCAACCACAAACCCCACCAACCCACTAGACAAGAAGGGGTGATCACAGAAAAAGAGAAATATAGCTGGGGTGGGGAGAATCCATTCAGAATGAGCCTATATGACAAAATTTTAAAATATATGAGGTAATCTTACTGCTAAGAAAGACACTTAAGACATTAGCACTAGGAATGTGAATTCAAGCAAGATAGAATTGATTCTATGGAATAAAAGACTTTAAGTTTAAGGTACTCAATTGAAAATAAAATAATAGTCATTGCTTAAAGGGGAACAAAGAATTGTGAAACAAGAACAGGTAGAAAAAACATAAGAACATGAGTCTGAAAAAGCATTATTAGAAATGCTAGAAATAAATATGGTCATTAAAATTATAAAAGAAACTTATAGAGACAAGTTAAAATGTACACTGGACAAAATCAAGAGCAGAATTCTGAAATTGGAAGACATTATTGAGGAATCTCTCCAGAACAAATTATAGATTATAGACTGAGATAGTTTAAAATAAGAGTCAGTAAACTATGACCATAGGCCAAATCCAGCCCTCTGATTGTTTCTGTACAGCCTGTGATCTAAGAATTGTTCCCACTGTTTTTAAACACTAGAAAAAATCAAAAGAATAGTAGTATTACACAACACATGAAAATTATTTGAAAATTTAATGTTCAGAACCCATATATAACACTTTGTAGGAACATAGCCACACTTAACTGTTTACATATTCTTTATAATCATATTTGTTTATGACTACAATGGTAGAACTGAGTAATTGCAACAAGAACAGAATGGCCCACATAGCCTATTCATGTTTGCTATCTGGCCTTTTACATAAAAGTTTGTACATCCCTGACATAAAACCCCAGTTTAAGAAAGAAAGGAGGAAAGGACACATAACCTATATTTGAAGAAATAATAAGTGAGAGTTTTCCAGAATTAAAGAAATATTTGGTAGTGAGAGAGATTTAATACTCTGCTTCTTAACTGTTTCTTATTTTAAGAATATTGATGGGCATTTGTTGGGCTATCACTGAGTTTTACAATCTAAGGTTCACAGCCAATTGTACTATTTCACTGAACTGACCAATTAATTAGACAACTCATTAATCCAGTCAACCATTTGTTGTTGGTTCACTGAAATGATTGTTAAATTTTGCTCAGTGACATCCAGAAGCTCAAAATCTTGTAAATCTCAAAAACTCTCTAGGCTCCTACCCATCCATCTCCCCAAATTTGCATCCTCTCCTGAGACATTATACCATGAGTTATCTTGCTCACTTAATTCCTACTGTCACCCATGCCCTTCTGATAGTTCATGTTGTTACCTTTCAAGTTGCAATCTTTTAAGCTTCAGCTAAGACATTATCTTGTTCACTTAGTATTTATTCTGCAAATATTTTTTCAGTGTCTGCCATGTAGTAGGTGCTCTTCTAAGTGCTCAAGAGATAACTAACAATCCCTGCCACCAAGGATCTTACTATATTTTATAGTCAAGCAGATAATTAGAATACACAATAATAAGTTCGGAAACAAGGAATAAAAGAACAAATGAAAAGTACTTAACATCTGGGGGCTTGGTGCCATCAAGGCAGCTTTTTTTTTTTAATATTTTATTTATTTAACAGACAGAGATCACAAGTAGGCAGAGAGGCAGGCAGAGAGAGAGAGGAGGAAGCAGGCTTCCCACCAAGCAGAGAGCCCAATGCGGGACTTGATCCCAGGACCCTGAGATCATGACCTGAGCCGAAGGCAGAGGCTTAACCCACTGAGCCACCCAGGCACCCTCAAGGCAGCTTTCTTAAGGAAGATGGAACACTAAAGATGAGTAGGAGTTAACTGGACAAGTATGGTGAAGGGGAGGAGAGGGAATTCTAGGCAGAATGCATACCACGTGCAAAGGCCAGGAGTAAAAAAAAAAAAAAATGCACAGAATTTCAAAAAGTGTGTGCAGCTAGAAAGTAGAGGTTGATATGGGGATAGTGGGTTAGTCATAAAATGAAGCTATGAAGCAAATCAGAACTAGATCATTAAGAAACATTTTAAGACTTGTAAAGGAACCTGGAGATTTTTCCATAGGCATAAGAGGAAATAAGGCATTGGACAAAGAGCCGTGTGATCAGATTTGAACTTTAGAAATAAGTATTTCTCTGGCAGCAGTGAAGAAGGCAGCTTGGTGGGGTTAAGACAAGCATGGTTACAGGTAGAAAAGTTTGGTTGCAGGAAGCTGTAGCACTTAAGATAAATGAGAAGACGGCTGGCTAGCACAGGTAAACATGATAGAGGAGATTTTTCATAGCTGTCAAGAAAAACAGAATAAAGAGATAAAGAGTTGACTCAGAAACTAGGAAAAAAAATGTTAAGTACATTGAGATTTGGAGACCTTGAATTTTTAGTGGCCCCATTTACTCAGCAGCCTGGCATGGAAAAGACTGTGGATCAAGAACCTATGGTTGGGGTTTTACTTGGCATATGTGATAAAAGGATAGTGAACCCCAGGAATTAGAGAAGCTTCCAAAGGAGTGGCTGAAATTGGACCATGAGACCAGGATAAGTAGGACACCAAAATCTAGAGGGTAGCCATAGCAGTGGGTAAATAAAACCAAGTGGAAGCTAAAATGAGGAACTGAAGCTATAAAGGAACTAAGTAGTTAGGGGATTACTGGGTCATCATGTGGATGATGTTTGCACCCTGAATGATGAATCCTGGGATAGAGAGGATGATTAAAAAAAGGAAGAAAACAGAAGGTGAAAATGTACAATAAGGAGAAGCAGAGGAGAGTAAATTGGATGGCATGAGTCTCAAAGGAAGAAAAGTGATTATATATGTATATATAAAAATAGCAAGATCATAGTCTAAAAGGGGCGCTGAAGGAGTCAAAAAGATGTTAATAGTATCTCCTAGACTGGTGTCATGTCATGTGGTACGGAGAAAACTAGCTGCAGAAGAAGCCACGTGCTCAGGGGAAAGCCAGGCTTTAGCTAACTAGGAAGTAGATTTCAGTTTATGGAAGAGATTGAGAATGTGTAAGAATTTACCCCAAAAGGGGGATTCTAGAAGGCAAAGTAGAAAAGTTTGGAAGGAAGAGAACTCCAGAGAGGTTGGGTCAGTTCAGTTTATATCATTCATTCATTCATTCATTCAGTACCTTCCAAGTGGTACACCATGCGCTTGGTGTTGAATTTGTATATGTGGAGAAGACACGGACTCTCACCCCAAGACATTTTTCATCCATTCATCATAAGCTACACTGGAGCTCCCTCTGAGCAGCCTCTCCATGACTTCATGGTGGATGCTAAGACTACTGGGACACTTCCAAGAAGAAACTGCAATTCACTGCCATTGCCCCAACCAAAGACATGAGATGATATAGGCACTGACTTCAGGAATCTCCTTCAATAGTTCCAAGGCAATCAGAGATAAGGTAACACAACCTGCTGCCCAAGCTCTGTACCAAGGAAAGAGAAGGGGAAAAATCCTATACCAGGTATTCCAACTTCTATCTTCACCAAATCCCCCTTTTTTTTAAAGGTGGCAACAAATGAGCAAAATAACAAACCATTAACTTTATCATCACAGGTGTAATGTGCTCTGTTCATGTGACCATTTTCTCCACCAGATTAAAAGCTCCTCAGGAAGCAGGAATCATGTCTTATTTTTTTTTTTCTGTACCTAACTATACTGAGCGCAGTACCTGACACACAGTAGATATTCAAGAAGTATGTGTTGAGCTGAAACAAACCGAACAACTGATATTTGTATGATATTTAACAGTTGACCAAGCACGTCACATTAATTATTCCAGGGTTATAAAAGACTTTTGCTTATAAAAGACTTCTTCTCATAGCTCTACTTTCTTGAATGCTCCATGCCGGTTAGAGTCAGTATAATTATTTCCCTTACTTTACATGTAAGAAAAGTGAGGCGCAAGAGTTAAATGACTTGTCCTGGATTATAAAACTAGCTGCCAGTGGAAAAAGAACTAGAACCTGTGAAACCCTGGGCAATTTTACACAAAATATTGTAGTGCACAGGGAATTCATTCCTTGATGGTCAGTTAGTGTATTATGATAGGACTGACAGCATATTATTTTAACAGTATTGATAGCATAGTAATGTTAATATATAAATATTAACAATAATCAGGAGTGCCCTAGTTAAGATGAGCACCGGGGTTGTATATAAGTGTTGACTCACTAAATTGTATATCTGAAATTACTATTACATTGTATGTTAACTGCCTAGAATTAAAATAAAAACTTAAAAAAATTAAAATAATCATTTACTGCCCCCCTATTCCATACCAGGTTTTACCTATATAATCTATAATATAAAAACCTATAGGATATCTATCATTATTCACATTTTATACATAAAGAAACACAGAACCAGAGAAGCTAATATATTCAAGGTCACAGAGCAAGAAAGAGGTCTATATCACCTCCAAGCTCAAGTCTGTCTGTAGCCAAAGCCTAAATTCTTTTTCTCATCACATTCTGCCTCACAAATCATCTCAAGCCAGCTCCTAAAAGCTATCTTGCCTAAATCTTCATCTTCAGTGCTCTGGTCAGAGAGAATTTTGGCAGTTTTGTGATATGAGTGCTGAGAGCAAACCATATTTACTGACCACTGTTCATTATTACATGCGGAATAAATAAAAAGGTGATATTCAGTCATTCTTTCTGCCTTTCACTAAATATTTAGTAGATTTTCACCATATGCTAGTCACTGTTGTAGGCACTGGGGATGAGGAAGGGAATGAGAGAGACAAAATCCTGATCCTCACGGAATATATATTCTAGCAAGTCTCTGTACTCTTCGTCCATAATACCCATAACCAGAAAAAACTCCCCCTCCACTCATACCAAGACGTCCCTACCTCTTGCAAATGATGCTCATGCTCTTGGGCCCCCAGTCTTGAGGAGAAGCAGCCCATTCTGTAATCAGAGCTGGTGTGAAGATGTCCAGGGACTGGATTTTTTACAGGGCCTAGAAAATGGCACCCACACGGCCAGTTGAGAGAATTTGCAGCCATCATTTCCATTAGTCAGAGGGGTGTGCATTTAAGTGAAGAAAGCAGATGGTGAGCAAGCCTCAAATCACAGAGGCTAAACCACAGGTGCTCAAAAGATACACTGCTCGACTGATTAGAGCCTCAAGTTTATTGTGTGCTGAACTAAGGGTTATGTTGGGATTGTGCCTCTCAACCTCAGTCATCAGAAATGGTTGTGTTTCCTTTTAAAAGGCTTTAGTAATGTTGCTTCCCCTCCTTCTCCCAACAAAGGCAGTCCTCCTCATTGCCAAGCCTATTTTTATGGTTCATCTCCAAAACAAGTGCAAAATAGTCTTGGCCTCAGATGAGCCCTCCCTCTTGCTGGCCACTGGAACACCATCTGCAAGTTGAGTGGGAACAGTAAACACTGCAGGTTAAGTAACTCATTACTAATATTTTCCTTGAGCTCTGAAACTTTTTAAACAAACAACAACAACAATTGTATCATAATAACCTTTCAGAGGTTAACAGCCAGCAGGTGGTCCAGCTCAGTTGAAATGCAAACCAGACAGCTGTTTGATTATAAACTGTTGATTCTTATGGAGATCTGGGGAAAACTTCTTGCTGAAAAAGGGTCTTCTCTTAAAAATCCCTAATGAAACAACACATAAATGTCAAAATGACAAAAATAAGGAAGTGTGTCATAGACTAAGCATTTTAATGTCCTTTCTGGCTCCCTCCAGAGTGTACTCTGGATCTAGCCACATTTAATGGCACCAGATTCTTAAAGAGGTTGTGCATAGCATGAATTTTTGTGACTCAAATAAAACTTGGAGAGGGTCACTTTCTCTGCCATAGTCAGTGTCCTCAGCAGATGTGTGGAAGGCTCATGTTTCAAACCAGCCACCCTTGCCAGTGTTTTACCTGGACCCAAAGGCTGTAAGCAGGGCACACATGACGATGTGAGGAAACCCTGAGGTGTGCAGCATTATCCTGTCTGTCTCCAAGCTGTGAGGACATGGCAGGAATTCCCCTGGGAAGGCTTGGCAAAGCTAGAGAAAATTCCGAGGGCTGATAAAATGGTTTGAGACCGGTAGATGAAAAGTTTCTAATCAAAACCTTATATTAGCACCATACAGCCCCATGGTTTGATAGTTAGGACTGTTATCCTCCTTTGATGATAAAATGGGACAAAAGAAAATCATTCCCTAAATCAGTATTTAATTACTGGTCTATTATGTTACAATCAGAGACATTTCAGAAAGCTCAGAAAAAAACAAAGTTCAACATTTTTATACTAAAATCTGCAGTGAACAATGAAATGAAAGCTTTAGAACTTCAAGGAAAAAGGAGCTATAGAATGGCAATCACCCATGTTTTTAAATACAAGAGAAGGAACAAAAATGAAACGTGTAGAAAAGAGAGTTTCACAGCCCCTAGTTTAGTTGCAATAAATTGGCAGAAAGATGATATCAAAGAATGTGAAAAAAAAAAAAACACTTTTTGGTTTGACCCATGTTTGAAGGAGTGCTCTGACATGACCTTATAAGCAAGCAGTGGCAATGAGCCAAATCCCCAGAGATAGGATGGGAGGCAAAAAATAAGGAAGCACCCAAGATATTTAGCAGGTCCTTGGCACTTACAAGAAGAGGAATATGAGGTGGTAGCACTTCATTGTGGTAAAATAGACTGTAAAGCCTTTTGAGGGCTTTTTATACCACATTAGAACCAAGCTGTGGCTGCTTCTCAATTCTAGGGGGCGGGGCTCTGAAGGTGAAACAGCTATAATTTAATAAATATTCATTAAGGATCAACACACAATACATATTACTGCTAGGCAATCTGGAGCTACAAAAATCGGGACAGTTTTGACCACTCACTTCAGATTGCAATCTCCAAAGAAATAAAAATCCAAATTTTTTTTTTATGTTTTATAAAACATAAAGGCATGAAAGTTCTTTCTTTGCATTTCATTATCATATTTGTTATAATTATTATTTAGTTAGAGAGCATCCAGGAATGCTACACAGGGAGAGAGACTTTGAACTTGACCTGCAAGATTGAGAAGGATTTTAATCATGAAGGTTAATTCCACAATAAGCTAAGAAGCCAAACGTTGGTTGGGATTCTTCTCATGGTTCACATAGCTATATGCAGCCGGCATCTTGACTGGACTGGAAATAACCACGGCTTTACTCTCATGCTAAAAGTCTTGATGAGAATGTCTAGAAGACTGGGACTTCTTTCTCTCCCCACATGTGTTCAATCCAAGAGGTTAGCTGTATCTCTTTACCTAGTGGCACAGAGCCCCATGACGGCAAAAGCAAATGATGCCAAACTGCCTAAGATTCAAGCCCAGGACAATGTCATTTCTACCATATTCTGCTGTTCAAAGTAAGTTAGAATCAATCCAGGCTCAAAAGGAGGAGGACATGATTGTTTGGAGACCAGAGAAATTATGGGTAACCATAATTACAGGGAAACAACCAGATCTACTTGCTGAAATTATTTGATATTTTTAAAAAATCTGTGATAATTGCCAGTTTTGCTCCCCTGGCTAAGAGATCTAGAAGTAATTTGAGGCTTATATGTTTTCTTATACTTATCCTATGAAAAATTTAAGTTCCCCCATTACCCTTATTAGCTGGCTGCAAATTATTCAACTTTTAATTATAAAACTTCAATTCTTTGTGTGTGACATGACATATATTCATGAAAAGATATATATAAGCAAATGGAAAAAAGCTATATATAAGCAAATGGAAAAAAGCTCACAACACAAAGAAATAAGCAGTTAAGCTTTTGATATACGTATATATGCATACACACATGCACGCATACATACAATTTGATACTTAATCCTATGTATGTGAGCTGATACTAAATATACTGCTTTGTAACCTGTTATGTATTACTTTACAATACAGAATGAATATATTTTCGTGCATATATGTAAAACTTTCCAATTAAACAGACCTGCATAAGGGGTCAAATACAGAATCCGGGGAGATGCTAATAACAAGAAAATGATCTAAAAAAAAATTCCATCAGATGATTAAAAGTCAAACAAATGTCAAAGATATATCAGAAAATACTAACAAAAAGAAAGCAGGGAAAAGATTTCAATATAAAAAAAAAAAAAAAAAAAAAAAGAATTCAATGCCTAAAACACACAGGATAAGGGCAGCTGCATGAATGTCTTTGCTCCCAAATGCATCATCACAAACTTCTTATTCTCATCTCTTTCCCAAGCTTTTCCAACTTAGCTACGCCTCTTACCATTTCTTCAGGGTCCAAATGCCTCACAGGAGTTTCCTCCTTAAACCCCTGGTGAGGTAGGGTCAGCCCTCCTCTAAGGTTTCCGTCTGTTTCGTGGCTTACACCTTTGGAAGGTTAAGGACTTCCTTCTGCCTCTTGTGGTACATCTTCTGAAGGGGGGGCGGGGTCTGCCTCCACCTCTGGCATGTTCTGTGGTTTCCCCTCATTTTCTTTACAAGACTTTTTGCTTGTTGAGTACATTTCTGTTATTTCTTTTGAATAAATTAATCCTGAAATGATCAGGATTCTTTTCTCCCCCTCCAGCAATAAGGAATTAGGGCCTGGACTATAAGCTAGTTGATCTATTTCTTTAGTCATTTTTAACCTATAGGTTACTCCTCCATATTAGTTTTCCTTTTGAATTTTTTTTAAAAATTTATTTAAGAAATCAGTTGTTCCCAGGGCACATGGGTGGCTCAGGCAGTTAAGCATCTGACTTTGGCTCAGGTCATGATCCCAGGGTCTGGGACTGTGTCCCACATCAGCCTCCCTGCTCAGTGGAGAGTCTGCTTCTCCCTCTGCTCCTCCTCCTACTCATGTTCTCTTTCTCTCTCAAATAAATAAATAAAATCTTAAAAAAAGAAAGAACAAAAGAAGGAAAGAAAGAAATCAGTTGTTCTGAGTTTCCCAGAGTCTAGATTTTGTTGATTGCTTCTCTCTAGGTTCTTTAATATGTTCCTCTGTTCCTTTTATTCTCTGAAAATTGGTCATTAAATCCAGATGCTTGATCAGATGCTGGTTTAATTTTCTTTTTTTTTCCAAGATAAAACTGTGTACCTCCATTAGGAGGTATAAAACCTGATCATCTTTTTCACTGTGATGTTATCAGATACACATGATCATTACCCAGATCAAGGGTCTGCAAACTACAAACTATGGACAAAATCCAACCAGTGCACCCTGCTTTTATACATAAAGTTTTACTTAAATACAATCACGTCCATTAGTTTACATAGTGCCAATGCCTGCTTCCACACTCCACTGCAGACTTGAATAGCTGCAACAGAGACTATAGGGCCCACAAAGCCTAAAGTATTTGCTACCTGGTCTTTTACAGAAAAAGTTTGCTGACTCATCCATTTTGTAAAAATTATGATTTTCTAATCTAATTCTACCGTTTCTTCTTTTTTTTATTAACTGAAACATTCTTATAAAGAAAAACTTCTTATCATTACCTGGTTATCGTTAGGAGCAGCAGGATACATGCTAGACTCTTTCTCTCTACTTATCAGTTTTTAATATAAGGTAGCTTCCTAGTAATCTCCAAAGACAACCAGTAAGGCATTGAGGGTATTTGTGTGTGTGTGTGTGTGTGTGTGTGTGTGTGCTTGCACATACCACGTACCATTATGAACCCATGGATTTAAACATATTCCGTGTGTTTAAATCAACTGCATTCAATCTTTATTAGTGCTTAAAATTGTTCTATCTTTTCTAAGTAGTTTATTTAAATTATGCCCTGAGTCTTTTTTAAAATAATCCACATATTATTGAGAGTTTTCTTATTATCCTGTCTAACAAGATGTTCCTGGCTAATCCTATACATTTCTTTCCCCATGCATGGAATTATCCATTTCTCTAAGGAAATGTCATCCCTTGGTAAGAAATGGTATTTAGTGAACAGACTCCAAATGCATGGGGTACACATCGATACTGGGGTAATTATTATTTCCAAATCTTTTTTGAAAATATGTTGTTTTTTTTTTTAAAAGAAAGAATATTACAGTTTTACACTGATTCCTCTGATTCAAATTCAGGACTATGGGATTTTTACTTTATCTCATTGATCTCATCATTATTTCTTTAAATAAACTACTATGAAAAGGTCAACTTAAAACAAACAAAAATAAAAACTCATTTGAATTATCCCATATACACACAACAGCAGGATAGCAATATCAGCACTATCACCAATAATATGATTACCAAAAAGTTTAAGATTTTTTTTGTGTCGTTATTTTTTTCTATTGGAGTATATTCCCCTGGGGTTATCCAATGAAATCACTGTTAGAAAGTTGAGCTTATGTTTTTGATGAAAAAGGATATTTTGACATGATCATTTCAAAACAACTGAAATTACTGAAGCATTATTTTTATTTCCAAGTAATATTTACAAGAGAAACCAGGATCCCCACCCAATCTTTGAACCACACCCCCAGACAGGATTATAGATGGGGTGAGGCTCAGAAATGAGGTGTGTCCATTGCATACATTACAAAACAACAAAAAAAAAACTATTTCTTAAGAGGAAATATCATGTTCTTTCATTTTATTTTTTAAAGTACGAATTCCTTAGAAGGAGTCATAATCCAAACTATTACTAATAATTTACCCTTTCATATTAATGGGCTCTGCTAGGAAGAGGGGAAGAAGTTTGAAGTCACTAACCAAAGGAAGGGGTGTCAAAGAAGAATGTGAAGGAAAAGAGAAAAGCATGAAGATCCTTATATTGCAACTCAAAAATATTTCTTTCAGTGCTGAATCATTATACTGTATACCTGAAAGTAACATTACACTGTATGTTAACTAACTAGAATTTAAATAAAAACTTTAAAAAAAAAGGTTTCCTTCATCTTATTTTTCCCAAGAGTTGCCCCTTAGAAGGCAACAAGATAGAGAAGTATGAGCATTTCATGAAAGTCAGCATTCTTAAGCTTCCTTTAAATAACCAAATTTCTTTCAAGAGGTAAGGTTTTTTTCTTCATAGGTATATTTCTGTTTCCTTCTCTTCTCCACACTCTGTCACCAACTAGACCCCAAAACCTGCCCACCTGCTTACACTCACCAACCTTTGTCCTACATTTTTCCTTAAGCTCTTCTTTCCAATTTACCTCTTAACTCAGGCAGATGGAAAGTAAAACCACCACTCTAGCAATAGCGACTGCCCT